>DWET01000024.1:0-11373 GCA_018247135.1 Paramimus stigma | reverse complement strand
TGTAATTTTGTAATATTAGTGGCAATAAACAGTTTTTATTATTATTATTATTATTTAGACAATTAATATCTATGAATGTTTGTAGTACTGCACCTGTTAGTTGACGCATTACAGAAAAGCTAGACTTGACATTAAATAATGAAGTTTTAGATTTTTAATTGGGCAATGCAATATTCAGTTATTGTGCTAGAATTATTGTTACAAAACCGATTATCTTTGCAGCACTGATAGGATTAGCTTCTAAGGATAACCTTTGTTACAGGTTTAAGATTATGAACGAAGATTGGCTTCCACAGTCAAGTAGAGCACGTACTGTTTCAGATTGATTAGTGTTAGGGTTGACTACTTCGATCAGGACGGTAGGTAAAATCGCTTGGTTCGCGCCTATAAGTGTAAATTCTGACTGTTACAGTTGGCAAGCGTCTCAAAAGAACTGTCGGAGGCTGTTTTAGAATCAATCGTATTAGTTGGCATATGTATGTAACATGGTATTGTGTCTTATGATACATTCTCGACAGCGCCCTAAGCGACATTTAAAAATAGTATGACCTGACCTTAAGCAATTAAGACACAATTTTAAGTGATTTGCCTCAGTTATACGCTCGCTAACACAAAGAGTGTTTGAGAGAGACTTGAACGAAGGACAATCGTATATTCTATGATCTTTAGACTTACAACTAGGACAGATGTACAACGAAGATGAGTGCGGTTGTGATTGATTATTAATATTACTGATGTACGCTTTTTTATGTCATGAAGGTGGCAAACGGGCATGTAGGCCATCTGGTGTTAAATGGCCGTTGCCGCCCACAGATACCCTCCCAAAAACTCCCATAGAATCTGACCATGCGAGACTGTAGGAGGGTGCGTTGCTACCCCTGAGGCCTAAGATGGAATGCCTACGTCCAGTAGACCGCATACAACAACCTTCGACACGAAACACAGCTTTGCTGCTGCTTCACTGAAGAAATAGGTGCAGCGGTGGTATTTAAGCGACTCGCCCGCTTACATATATATTATACATTATAGACAGGTCCCAGACTCTACCACCTTAAAACATAATTTTTGTATACAATGTTTTTGTACACATAAAAATTGCATTTTTTTTGTCTGTCTGTTTGTTCCGGGTAATCTCTGGAACGACTGGACCGATTTTGGCGGATTTTTAGTTTTTTAGGCTAGTTAAGAATAATAAAACAACGATTCTAATAATTTCAAACCTAAACACAATTTGAATATTAACTAGTGTCGTTATGAGATAGAACATGGGATTTTGACATGGTTTTGATGTCAAAAGTGTGCAAATTAGTTCAAACCCAAGCATAATTATATAAGTATTTACTTGGCATAACATCAAGCCTTCCAAGTATCGAGAAAGCAGACCAAATGTTTTTGAAAGTTTCCATTCTATATAATGTAGCCACCAGTTAATAAAACCACCCTTGTCTTACAATAATATTGTCTTACAGCGTCCAATATTATGTTACAGACTTCGTACAGCTTCATACCGACGCCGCTCGCAGAGATGCTAAGATTTATCTATTTATTCATTTTTTATGTATTTTAATTTAGTCATTTCTGCATAACCATTGACTAAATTTCCAATAAGTTTATAAGAACTGTATAAATCGTATTATGCAAATTGTACGTCCATTGGGTAACAAAGGGTGTAATTACTAGTCTAGTATATCACACCTTGGGCCCATGTACAGTGGCTCAAGGTATGATATACGTACGTAAAATATATTGATCTGCGCAAACAGCCCAACACATCAATAAAAATGAATATTCAATTCTGAACAATTTAGTTATAAATGAAATACCTAGACGTCGATTTAGCCCTCGTCTATGTTCTGTACATTCAGGTAAGCTTACCGGGCGTCTGCCTCCATAGCCTCCATAATAATTTACACAGCGTGTTGATCCTCCCTCCCCCAATATTGTGTACGACCCCACCGTCTGGCCAATGTAGGGTTGTCATAAATGATGAACTGTATTCAATGCCACTTCTCCATTTCTTTTACATCAAAATATTTGTACACTTTTTTAAATGTTTATATTGTGATCAGTTGTATTAGTATTGTCAGTAGGAAACATGTGTATGTGGAGGTGATCCCTTTATTTAATAAATAACATTGCTCTGTCATAAAATATAAATATGGCCCGAACAATCGGTAATTCGGTGCATACTACGATAATTAAGCATATAAATTATTATGCATATCTGGTAGTTATTGATCAGAAGTTTTAAAGGTAGGTGTTAATAGGTACTTAAATATATGGCCTAATAAATATCGGCGCACTGCGCGACAACCCTGGCGCCACCCCTTCGGAGCCCCAACCGGGGGATCACGTGGCCTGTACACGTGGAGGTGGGGAAATCAATAACAGACCGTCGAAGTTGATGCGTTCGTCCCGGCCGGCCGTTATTACGATGTTACTTATTCATTCGTTTTCATCTGGAAATCACACCTATGTTTATGAGTTGTCGTTTCTAGTTTTACGTTTTTTTACTTTAAAATACACAGGGTATTTTAGATTTAGCTTGGTGGGTTTTGAAATGTGCTTGTTTTGTAGCACCGAAAGCTATGAACACACCGATATTTATGAGTTTTCATCTTACTTAAACTCTTAATATGACCTCATTATCGGACCTCGGTAGGGAAAGACGTGAGGCATGAGTATATGTATACTTATGCGATATGTGTTGCAAGATTCAAATGCGGTTTCAAACGATGTATTGAACTTAACTTAATTTATCTTGGTTAAGTGTAGTTTAGTTTAGTTTTTAAGGTGGTAGAGTCTGATCTGTCCATGACTCACCCGCTTAAATACCACCGTTGCACTTATTTCTTCCGTGAAGCAGGAGCTATGCTGTGTTTCACGTTGAAGGGTGTAGTATGCGGCGTACTGGACAATAAGACATTCCATCTTAGGCTTCAGGGGTAGCAACGCACGCTCCTAAGGTTTCGCATGGACAGGTTCCATGCGAGTTTATGGCAGGGGTGTCTATGTGCGGCAGAGACAATTTAACGACATATGGCTTTCATGCCCGTGTGCTACATTTCTATAAAAAGGTAAGGTCATAGGTGACTCAAGAAAACAGCTTATAGTAATTATATCTTTTGACTTCTAACTTTATTTGGTTACTACTAAAAGGGTTAATAAAAATCACAAAGTATGTTTTTATCAGCATTTTACCGCATAGTTTTTAAAGGATAAAAGATCTTTTCACGTCGTAATTGCATGATAACATACGAATACGCATTATAAAGCCCAGGATGCAATGCTTGTGTAAAAAATTGATTTACCTAACGCTGTTTGGACTAGCCTGAATTATTCATACATACATTTTTTTAGTTTTTTTGTCTCATACTCACAGATATAGGTACAACGATAACCAAGTACGTGCAGAGCAACTTAAACATAAATAAATACATTTATACAATATCCTTAAAATTAATTTCAAGAGTGTTTGGCAATTACAAATTGTTTAAAGACAGCGCTGTTCTCTGTTGTGTGTTTTAAAACAACCAAAAGTACCATTATTACAAGTTCTAACTGATTTCCTTAGTAGTGCTGCCAGCCGATTGATTCATAATTTTAACTTTACATCTTGTTTATTGACGCATTATAAATCTTCACTTAACTGTAACGTCTTACAGCGGTTCAACAAAAGATGGCGCGAAGGTTATATCTGTATTCATTGAACATCAGGATTATCATATCGCCTGGCGAGAGACTTGCCTTCGCCATACTAAGATACCAATTCGAAACTAAGGTTATAAGGTTCTGCTCAAGATTTAATAAATGCATTGTATGTTGAAATGTGTTATACACATTTTTGCGTTCCTACAAGCACTGTTTTATAATGTATCACCCATATGATTCCCAATTATTTTTTATCCATAGACAATAGACACTATTGGTATTTAATGAGATGAATGGATACAACATTTTTCTAGCTTTTAAGCTATTTTATAGCTTTGTCATATTTCTGCTTTTGTATTATTATTACCATGTCAATATTAAGTACTATACGACAGTGTTTATAATCTATGTAACTCACTGAGTCAACAATTTTGCCATTTTATTGCTCCTTTACAAGTGCACCTCATTATCATTTTAATAATTTATAATTTAGTTAACTTGTTTATTAATGTGCAATAAAATAATATTTGTAATATATTTAGTAATACGATTTGAAAATATTTTGAGAAAGATATTTTGTTAACTGCAGCTGGCCTGGAGGCCATGGAGGTTTTCATAAACAAGGACATAACAGACACCATAAAAGTGATGTAGGTACTATGTTTTTAATAAATATTTACTTTCGTAAGCACAGATACAAGTGGCTACCTTTGAATGAGCAATAAAATGAATCTATACTTGCCATATGTAAGGTCAGTGAGGTATAAACAGTTGTTATCATAGTTCATCTTTCCAGGTACTGAAACCATCCAACACATTGCTCAGCCGGCTCTCAAGATTACTGAAACTAACAACAGCAGAAGATGTTGCTTTCTCCTTGTTACTAAGGCGTTGTTCGTCGAAACCTGAAATCGTTTCAATCGCCAATCAACATTTGAAGAAAAGATTTTTGGATCTTGTGCAGTGTTATTTAGACGCAGGTAAGAATAATATTAAAGTTAATATTTAAATATATAAATACGACTGCACTATATAAATGCCAACTTGAGAGTGGGTGAAAAGTTAACATATCAAACGGTTCCATTTATTTTCAGAGCGTGGACATCAAGTGGAGCGAGCAGGTCTTCAGGAATGCAGCCCTGAAGTCTTGCAAACTCTTTTGACCAGCCTTGCACATGATAATTTCCAGTTAGCCGCTGTAACAAAAGACTTGTTTTTGGCAAGATTACGAAGTGACTTCCCAAGAGAAGTTGTGCCAATTGTATTGGCACCTTTGCTATATCCCGACGATACGCAAACTCCATTGGAAGAAATGACTACTGCAGACGATATGACTACAGCCATGATGGATACCTCTCTGGTGGAAGTTATCCGAGACATGGGCTTCGCGTTCACCAGCTCTGTCGAGGACTGTAAAAACCATATGCTTAATTTTGGTGCACGTGAACCTACTTCGTTCGATGTCGCCAAAATGATATCCATGATGGTTCGGTATCAAATAGGCACAGAGGGCCCTCAGATACAAACACCAGGAAATTTCTGGGTTAATCATGAAGGAAAAAAGGAAAATATTGCTACAATCACGAGCGAGACGTGGAACGCTGATATTTTTGTGCAGACTCTGAAAGAGTTAGCCTCAAATTTAAATTGGAAGGAAGTGATTTTAAATCTGGATCACCCAGAGTTCATTGTTCCTGACCGACAATCTTTAAACTTGCTTTTCACTATTCTGCGCTTAGGATTACAAAGCGCTGGCTACCCGGCTAATATTTTCCCGGTGGAATATCTTTGTCGCCGATGGCAAAACCTGGAAGGACAAATGAGCTTAATTTCTAACATTCTAAAATACCCCGATATTTTTAGTTTTGCAGACCATCCGTTCCACCCGGTGTCTATTGATATTCTTAAGTCACCTCCCGAATCTGATAACAAAGAAATTGCGACCTGGCGAGGACTCTACCTAATAGAATTACTTTTGTATTTTGCGGAACGAGGTTATTACATGCAGGTTCACGAGTTATTTAAGTTTCCACTTCAACATTGCCCTGACATTCTATTGCTGGCTTTATTACAAATAAGTCCACCTGTAACTGTCATAAGACAAGAACTTTTAACAACTTTAATACCGATATTTCTGGGAAATCATCCCAATTCTGGAATAATCCTGCAACACGCCTGGCACACCCAAAACCCAAACATTAAACCCATAATAATGCATGCGATGGCAGATTGGTATATACGAGGAGAGTGCGATCAGTCAAAATTATCGAGGATATTGGACGTAGCACAGGATCTGAAAGCGTTATCACTATTGCTCAATGTCCAATCTTTCCCATTTGTTATTGATTTGGCATGTTTAGCCTCACGACGAGAATACTTAAAGCTAGATAAGTGGCTGACTGATAAAATACGAGATCACGGTGAAACATTTGTCAAAGCAATGGTTAACTTTTTACAAAGGCGGTGCCCCCCAGTGATTGGTAAGGTTCCCGAAGAACCATTACCTAAAGCAGCACAGTTACCACCAGAGACTATAGGCACAATGTTGGCCTGTTTACAGCTGTGCATTCCAAACGTTCAACAAGAACTTCAGGAAGCTATTTACACTGTGATAGCCAGTTGTCAAACTCTTATGTTGAGTAAGTCGAGGCAGACTATGGCTGGTATAGCTCGTCCACACACTCGAGTTTTGGAAACCCCATTTAATCCTGCTGGAATGGCTGGACAACTATTTACTCCTCATGTGGATCCCATAGCAACATTGACACCAGGAGTTGCAAACATCGCATTAGGAGCGCCAGCTAATACAGCGTTTGCCATTCCTGGTACGCTTGGACCGCTCGTAACTGCACCAGGGTCCCCTTCTTTCTTGATGGGTGCTGGACCGAACAGTCCTTTCGCCATGATGCCTGTCCCACATAATCCCAACGTTGCAAATATAGGGACTCTCGCAAGAATGCCCGTGCCTGTGATGGACAAACCTCGATTACCGGATCCACTTCATTTTCCTGAAATGATCCTTAACGTCTCAAAGGAAATTGAGGATGAAGCGAACGGCTACTTCCAAAGAATCTACAATCATCCGCCGCATCCTACCCTCTCCATCGACGAGGTTTTAGATATGCTAAAAAAGTTTCAGGATTCACCAAACAAGAGAGAGCGAGAGGTGTTTTCTTGCATGCTACGTAATCTATTTGAAGAGTATAAATTTTTTCCACAATACCCTGACAAAGAACTGCATATAACTGCCCAACTCTTTGGCGGAATAATTGAAAAAGGCTTAGTCCCTAGTTATGTGTCCCTAGGACTAGCATTGAGGTTTGTGCTAGATGCGCTGAGGAAACCGGCGGGTTCCAAAATGTATTACTTTGGTATAGCTGCCCTGGATCGATTCAAATCGAGGCTAAAGGACTATCACAAGTACTGTGAGCATGTTCGTGCTATACCACATTTTAGTGAATTTCCCCCTCATCTAATAGAATACATTGAGTATGGGCTACAAAGCCAAGAGCCGCCCACTAAGCCAAATGGACCCGTTCTGCCAGTCAGTCTCACTGCTATCTTAAACCAGAATGTGGTGACAGTTTCCGCACCATACAGGTTAGTATATTTTATATTTATCTATTAAGAAAACAACTGTGATAAGTTATTTTTTACAATTTTGTTGCTCTTGGACTGGGTTCGACTCCCAGTATGGTTCCTTTCCTAGAATTATTTTTAAAGTACACTGTGTAAAGATCAAATGAAAATGCAACCTTTGTCTCCTAATTTTTTTATTTATATTTTTTTATCAACCACCACACCATCTATTCAAGCTGTGAAGCAGCAGTATTGAGTTTCGGTTCGTAGGGTGCAGTAGGCGGCATGCTGAAGAAAAAGAGGCTGCAGAGGTAGCACCTCATCCTACACCCCCCCATGGAACACAAGTCCCAATCAAAGTTAAATTTGGCAGTGGTCATTTAATACCAGATGGCTGGCATGCTCGTTTGATTTCATTAAAAAAAACTATTATTTTTGTTGAATCATCATCATTGAAGTAATCTGTTGAATGATCTTGTGTAAACATACGTTCATATTTGTCCTTAAATTGCAAACTATATTTTTATTTTCTATTATTCAGTAAATTAAAAAAATTATCACTTAAATTTTTAAATTATACTCTCTTTAGACTTGGCAATGGTTAGGTATAAATCTAAAGTAATGAACCAATTTGCTTTACCGTCTAAAATTATTTATAGGGCTGTCGTCTGCGCACCACCACCAAACCCCGCTTCGGTTATGGCCAAAGTGACTTGCGGAGCAAGCGGCATCGGCTCCAGGCCATCTATTGCGAACGCCACAAACATTGACACTTTACTAACTGCTACCGATAGAGAAGAAAAGCTGAGCGCACCGCCCGAGGCTATACAAGATAAAACTGCGTTCATATTCAACAACTTAAGTCAATTAAACTTGCAGACTAAATGTGAAGAGTTGAAGGATATAATTACAGATGAGTATTATCCGTGGCTGTCGCAGTATCTAGTTATGAAAAGAGCTTCCATCGAGCTTAATTTCCACGCTCTATATTCCAACTTTTTAGATGTACTCAAGATACGCGACGTTAATAAAATGGTCACCAAAGAGACTTACCGCAACATAAGAGTTTTGTTACGATCTGACAAAGGTATAGCAAATTTTTCTGACCGATCTTTGCTGAAGAATCTCGGCCATTGGCTTGGAATGCTTACATTGTCCCGAAATCAACCTATTTTATATGTGGATCTCGATCTAAAAGCGCTTCTTCTAGAAGCTTATCACAAAGGCCAACAAGAACTATTATACGTGGTTCCTTTTGTCGCGAAAGTATTAGAATCGTGTGCAAAGAGCTGCGTGTTCAAACCCCCGAACCCGTGGACGATGGCGCTAATGAACGCCTTGGCAGAATTACATCAGGAACCTGATTTAAAACTTAATCTAAAATTCGAAATAGAAGTGCTCTGTAAGAACCTCGGCCTAGATATTGCGGATTTGAAACCTTCCTTGTACCTAAAAGACCCAGAAAAGCTGAGGACTATCGAGTTTCAGCTATCGCAACCGAAACCCGCAAAGGAGATCGCTACCAATAGCACCCCCATGATGATCAACATCCCGATGATACCACCGCCTCAGATGCAATTGATGCCGCCGCCTCAGTCGATGATGAACGCCGAGGAGATGGCGATTGCGATAGCTCCAGGTCAGGGAGCCATCGTACCTGCCGACCCTAGCATGATGGGCGTGCTCGGCATACCGGAGCCTCGCTTCAGTTACCTCGACGTTAATGTCTCCTCTACTTCGGCGTTCGGCCAGAAGATAATATTCAACCCACACATCATTTTATTCCAATCGTATCCACACCTGAAACAATTTGTGAAAGCTTCTATTGAGAGGTCGATCCAAGAATGGATTCACCCGGTAGTCGACCGTTCTATCAAGTACGCCCTGACCACCTGCGAGATGATCATACGTAAGGATTTCTCGTTCGATCCCGACGAAGTCCGGATGCGTACCTGCGCCCACCACATGATGCGAAATCTTACTGCCGGCATGGCAATGATCACGTGCCGCGAGCAAATCATCAGTACTATAAGCACGAATTTAAAGGCCTCTTTTATTAGCGGCCTCCTTCCCCGAACCCAGCACCAGGTGATTATTATTTTTACACTACTAACACTATATATAAGAATGTTGTATATACTGAAATTAATGCAAAAAATTAATACTATTGCTTACTAATAAACTTTAATTGTATTTAATCTATTTTAGAATCAACTATATGATTTCCAGAAGGATATAGTTGAAAGCGCAGCGGCTGTACTTGCCACTGAAAATATGGAGTTGGCATGCGCATTTATACAAAAGACAGCCGTGGAGAAGGCACTTCCCGAACTCGACAAAAGATTAATGAACGATTATGAGATGAGAAAAATCGCCCGTCAGGAGGGCAGACGATATTATGATCAGATGATTCTGACTTACCAGTCTGAAAGGATTCCCGAAAGGGTCCGCCTTCGCGTTGGTGGTCCAACGGATATGCAGATATCTGTATATGAAGAATTTGCTTGCAACATTCCCGGCTTCATGCCTGTAAGGGATGCTGGCATGTTTATGCCGAAACTCCCCGCACCTGAACAATTGCAACCTTTAACTTACAGCCAAGTTATGAACCCTACACAGGTATCTTGGAAATCCATTTTTATCACAATTCTAAGAATTGTCAAATAAAAGTAACGAAATATGGCTACAAGCCATACTTGGCCACTTTAGGCAGGGTTTCTCCTCATGTATGAGGAGGCCTCGAGCAACCACCACCATGCTGCACCAATGCAGATTGGTGAAGAATTACAAAATTTACTGTATGCTATGTAATAGTTAATATAGTAGGTTAGTATGTTTAAAATGTTTAACTAAGGCTTATCAGCACGACAAATATATAATATCAAATCTGGTGGGGTTATTTTCCTCGGCTGCTTGGCAAGTAACATATATGTATCTGTGATACAATAGTTAAAAACTTTGAAGTTTTCATTACATGTGGTTGATAATTGTATTTTAAATTAATTGATTATTATATAAAATTAATTTAAAGTACAATAAAATAATGTAAAATATCAATTCAATCTCGTCAATTTTATAGGTTTACGGCACAGATGAAATGAGCGCTCTGATTAACGTGGCGGAGATGTTTTTGACGAGCGCCCTCTCTCTGCCAATGTTTGCAGTTCAGGCAACCAACATGCACACATTACTTGAATGTCTGGTTATGGTGCGACGCAATCGCGACATTGTTTCTGGATGCGCACTGTTACAAAGGGTAAGTCTGAATACACGGAACTGTTAATATGCAATTTGGTCACTGCAAAACAAAGTAAAAATTGTGACGCACAGGACAATTATATCTAGTATTCCTGTAAATGTGGTTATACCTGAAATGCGTTTCCTTTCTACGCAATAACACTATAAACTGACATGTGACTGATAACAAATCAGGTTATAATGTTGTTTTTTTAAATATGAATTAATTTTTACATAGCTTAGCTACGTTTTCATTGTTTTCGTAATTACGAATAACCAATAGTTATAGATTCATATTTGTATACAATGAAATTACTCACTATAAATGGTAAGTATAATATCATATATTTTTCCCCTAGGCTGTTGAAGGTCTTCTTGATGGCCACATAGTTCCACCAGCTGCTACACCCGAGCAAGTCGAACTGATGACCAGATACCGTGATATCCATCTTCGTGTCCTGAAACTGCTTGAGGACGCTCGTGTCTATGGTCACGTGTGGACCACAAAGCAGATCACATGTTGTCTCGCAGAGTGTCGTGATGAACTGAAATACAACATTGAGGCTATTGATTGTCTCATTCGGAATCACCTCATCAATTTGCCTCAGGTAAAGAGTGCGCTAACAGAGTGTTGTTGCTGTTTTTAAATCACGTTATTTCAACTAATTCAGTTTTTACATCATATACAAATATATTTTTAATATATTGCTTTCATATAATATATTAAAATATATTAAATGAAGTGAAGGAGGAGTGTAAAATTATAACACCAGACTGTGTAAAATTGTAATGGTAATACACACAGTGTAAAATTATTACACTAGGTTATTATTTTTTTTTTTTTATGTCACAAAGGTAGCAAACGGGTTTGCAGGCCATCTGGTGTTAAATGGTCGCTGCCGCCCA
>DWET01000023.1:0-11379 GCA_018247135.1 Paramimus stigma | reverse complement strand
GGTATTACAATAGGTCTTTCATAGACTTTGTTTTTTTCATTTGGCATTAAACATACACTATAATCACAATTTCTTACTTGCCTACTGGGGGTAGGAATGTTTAATAGGGATCTAAATTTTATGTGGCAGAAACTGTAACTATACATGCTATCTAAGTAGATAAATGCAGTTATGTTTCGTCTAAAGAAATTGCATGACACATTGGACATGAATTGTTGGACATTAATATAATTTAGTCAAATAAATGCAGTTGAATAAATTTTTGGTTGCTTGCTCTGCAGATTGAATATCAAGAAAGGAAGAAAGCAGAGGGTAAAAAGGCTCGTGATGACAAAGATGCAGTTCTCAATGTATTGTTTGCTGCATTTGAAAAACATCAATATTACAATATCAAGGATTTACAGAAGGTATAAGAAAATCATTGTTTATGATTACTGGTTCAGAGTTATGTCATCACTGGAAATACATAAATACTTATGTGCCATGTGCCATTATGATTACCTATTTTATTTTATTATTTTAAATGATTATTTTATTATGTTACTTGTAAATGGTTTGCAAGGCAGTTTGAGACATTCAATTTTATTATTATTGCTATTAAATGTAAAAATGTTTAAAGTGGCATCAGATCTAAATTAGGACTTATGTCTAGGTGGTATAATTAAATAAATTTTATTACAATAGAATTATTACAAAGGTGAATGAACCAATTTACTAAACTATTATTAAAACATATTGCTGAAATTTTGATGACATAAATTTGGTCTTTTCAGATAACAAAACAGCCAATTGTTTACCTTAAGGAAATTTTGAAAGAAGTTTGCACATACAACTTGCGAAATCCTCACAAGAACATGTGGGAATTAAAACCTGAATATAGGCACTACAAACAGGAGGCACCTGTTGAAAGCAAAGAGGAAAAGAATAGTTCTGACAGTGACTAGCAGGTTATGTTTAAACAAATTATATCATAACAAACAATAATGCATATTGCAATGTCACATGCAAGTGATTAGTAGGATACAGTGTGACAGCTTTAGGCCTTTTGATTGGCATAAAAGGAATATTGAAGATTGATTGAAGTCACTGTTGATTGTCCAATGTAAAGCAGCATTACTACTTGTGTTTATTTATATAAACTCTTTGTACCCTTCTAAGAAGGGTACAAAGAAATGAAAATGTACCAAACTATTCAAACATATTTTTGAATCATCATGGGTCATAGATGTAATTATAATATGATAAAAAGTAATGACAGTATGAAGTTATGTACATAATTATGAATGTTATGATTTTGATAAAAACAATATGATTTGTGATAGTGAATAAATGAGTTTGCTATAAAAATGTGTGGTTTATTAATTTAAAACAAATGTGTCAATGCATTTAATACTTTATTCAATATTTAGGTATAGATAAAATTTCTTTACATACAAACATCAAAGAAAGGAGAAAGATTCAGTAAACATGAATTTAAAATATTTATGTTACTTCTAAATATTACGAAATAATATAACAATTTTTAATTTTTTTTGCTACATTTAAATATTTTTTATATTTTATATAAATATATTCATACATTCTACATAATCACATTTAAAAATTGAGACATAGTTATAATCCGTTGGCAGAGTTTGCGTAGTTTTAGTTCATAATATCGTACTTCGACTTTTCGATGTAGTGCGCTAAAGAACAGGATAAGATAGCACCCAGGAATGGCAGAAGAGCTGTTCCTACAGCGATCCCAAGAAGGATATCCATGTTGTTCTCTATGTATTCAACAATCACTTCGTAACAGCCCTAAAAGAAGAAATACTTAAAGAATAATATGCTGCAGACAAAAAAATATGCTCAGTGTTTTACACTTTTTAAAATACGCGCGCACTAAAAACCCTTTAGGTTTTGTGCCGTAATCAGCACAAGACCTAGATAGCATTATCTATGTACCTAATGAAAATTGTTATGCTTGTTACATTAGAATGCAATTAATGTATTAATCTTTTAATTAACTAATAAATGAGCATGCAACCAGTTTAGAATGGTTATCGCCTCCCATTAGGACTTTATTCCAACTGTACGAGTATGCGTTGCTACCTTTAAGGTATACGCCTTAACGCTTCTTTATCCTGGTCTGCCTCATTGCTACACCTTAGAAAAAGAAAGTTATTTAAAATTACGATACATTCGATAATTATTAATTAATGTTGTTAATAATTAATGTTAGTAAATGGATAATTCAACGTTTTTACGTTTATAAAGGCATGCAATGTACCTTATATACCTGATGAACGTCGTAACATAACTTGACGTTTCTCTCGGTATTAGTTCACTTTCGGATCAGAGATAGATATTATACGCTAGATAAAAAGAAAAGTCTGCGGAAAAAAACTTTCGGCTGTTTTTTAAATATGAGGGATACCTACAAGGATTTAAATGTAGCCTTTGTAGCTGACCGTGTTTCTTAATATCCCCCCCATTGTTATCTGTTTACAATCTAGATTCTGGAGTAACTAGCCGTAGTTACTACTGTAACTAGCCTATTACATAAAGTACCAATAGAGTTATTCAAAGCCAAGCAAGTTGTTCAAAACGGTAAACGGTTGTTCTAAAAAATACACATAACGATCAACAGCATAGTAAGCTTTGCCAACAAGGATTTCCTTAACAGATTTACTATAATTTTATTTTGCTGTTGCAAATTTCAAGTCCATGCTGATATATGACCAGTCATCTCAGGCTCGCCCGGTTAGTTACAACCGCTGCACTTATTTCTGCCGCAGTTCACGGGACAAAGAGGCTGCAACCTGCAGTCTCGCATGGGTCACTAGTCCCACGCGGATTTCAGAGAGGTTGTCTAATAGCGGCAGTGACCATTTAACACTAGATGGCCGGCATGCCCGTTTGTCTTAAAAATTAACTAAGAAACTTCCACTCTTATCCTCTGAACCACTTCGCCGTAGCTGGCAGTCACGCAGTGGTTCGGGTTGACGCAACAAGACGTGGGGATTACCTTCTGCGGCGACAGTCTGATCCAGTCCGTGTAGTTAGCAACTCCACAGCAGTTTAACTATAAACATAAGCAGTTTAACTTCAAATTATAAACAAGCTGGAAGGTATACCATACGACTTTAAGGTGTTGTATGTTGTAAGTGTGGTGAAATGCGCGGAGTGTGAGAATTTTTCGATTTAATTTTTCAATTAAACAAATGTAAAGGTGCTAGAATTTCACAAAGGGTCTACTGCGTATTTATAACCGCTCTGCACCTATTTCTGCCGTGAAGCAGCAATGTTGCTTTGGTTCGAAGGGTGCAGTATGTGTTAAACTTAGGGATGTTCCCACACAGGCCTCAATGGCAACAACGTATCCTACACGAGGAACGAAAGTCCACATGAAAGTTCACATTAGTCACATTCATTGATAAGAGTCGCCTCTTCTTTTATTCTTTACCGTTAGCGAATGTCGGGATTAGTAGGTACTTACCTACCGCCACGGAGGCTATTTTGGGTTTCAATCGACTAAACACCTGACGGTGTCCCACTACGCGGCGAAGCTACTGCGACACGCCAGTGGTGTTCAGCCAGTTCAGCAGACCCTCTTAGGGTTTTTTAAAAATATTTTTTTATTTTAAATAGGCAGCAAAAAGGCATGCAGGCCATCTGGTGTTAAATGGTCACTGCCGCCCACAGATACCCTCCAACATAGTCACGTAGGACCTGTCCAAGCGAGACTGTAAGTGGGTGCGTCGCTACCACTGAGGCTTAAGATAGAAGTCTTTTTGTCCAGTAGACCGCATACTGAACTCTTTGACACGAAACACAGAATTACTGCTGTTTGAAGAAATAGGTGCAGCGGTGTTATATAAGCGGGCGAACCATGGCCCCATATCGCAGACTCTACCACCTCTTTTCGGGTTTACCCCTAACACCGATAGTGACGTGCATAGTGACGTCCCAATATTTAATTGGGACTTGGTGGGAATACTGAGATGTGGTCTTTTTTACTCTCTCCCTCTCTTTTCTACTGAGGATAGGAGTGGGGTTGGGCAACTATGTTTCCAATACCTCTTCCCTTCTCTTTGTCCCGTCTGTCACATACTGTAGGTGGGTATATCATCACCCCCACTTTAATGTGTGTTACTACATAATTTGTGAATGAGCCCTTATGTTTGCAACAATACACGTAGAAATAAATAAGAAGGTACAGTACCGATGACTGGGCAAAATCGAAGTTCGCTTTTTTGGGGTTGTAGTTAACGATAGTCTGCGTGAGGCCATCCTGGAGTCCTTTTGAGAAAGTGTCCCGGTAGCAAGCGACCGACGCGCCGACTCCTGCGTCCATCATGAAAATGCAAGCCAGGAACCCGCCGTACTGTGACAATATAACAACAAATTTCATTTCATGCATGTTGTAAAAAACTGAAAAATAATATTTTGTGCTTTGTGAACATGTGTGAGCTAACCAATGGGACCTTAGCGTCTAAACTTACATAGTACACCACCTCGTCTGTGGCGCAAGAGAACCCTGCTAGTGAAGTTAGAGAAGAGTTTTAAATAAATTGTAACTAAAATCACAAAATTGTCAAATTTAAGGACGTAGCCAGTTTAGCCGAGGTTTCACCTGCACCTATTCCTGCTGTAAAGCAGCAGTAGGTACTATTTCGTTTCGAGCAGTATGATGCCAATACATGATGAAGACGCGTTCCATTTTAGCCCTCAGGGGTTACAACGCATCTTCGTAGCGTTGTCGGAAGCTGCTGTCTAAGGGCGGCATTGACCATTTAACAACAGTTAGCCTCCATGACAATTTGCTGCTTAGGAAATTAAAAAAAATAAGCATTAATACTTACAATGTAAAGCAGGACCGGTTGTCCCTTAATGATGCAGGAGAAAGCAACCTAACTGATGAGAATGTAGAGCCCTGCGATGCCGATCATGACGTGTGGAGCTGTCCCCGAGAACTCTGGAGACAGCTCCATGTACTTGTACAGCTCGAACTCCGCCCATAGCCCCACGATTAAGATGAGGAGTCCGGTCGCCTGTAGGTTAAAAAATCTAATGGAGAAAACCGCACAGCACTCGTTACTAGATTTGTAAGAACGATTTTTTAACAGATAGGTATATCCGAATGATCGCAGAAACATAAACCTACTTGTATCTTTTCAAGTACATCTGCGATAATGGAATTTAAGACTGTTACAACGTCCACCCAGGAAATTGATCGCCGGTGCCACGGCATAGTGGACGTTTACCATAGCAATCTACTTAAATCCCACCACGACACTGTTTTTTAATGACTCTGAATAATTTCACTTTAGAAATTCCATGAAAATATTTATTTTACAGAAGAAAGATTTTATTGCGACTGTTTGGCTTAGAAAGATATATTTCTGAACCTATCCTGGCCACAGATAATGGGAGAAAAATAAATACTGCACAATGACACGTCCCTAAACTCACCCAGAACACAATGTTGAAGATGAAAAGCAGGATTTTAAGGCAAGCGATCACTGCTACGTTCTTGAATTGGTTACCCATTCTGTTGTTTACTTATTTTGATGTTTCATTTCGTAACCATTGTTATAAATAAATCTCGAAGTCGATTTAGCGATTCCTGAGAGCTTTCCTTACGAGCACAGAACAGAATTCTTTCGCTGAGTGGGGCGTTGGACACGACGCATGCGCTAAATGATTGGCGTCCCCTACATTTCCTTCTCCCCCCGGATCCCTGTGAGAGCACACGTATTGTAAATAGTTCCTATGTCTTTTAAACAAGAAATTATTTGAAATTTGGCACCTCAATAAATCAACTCAAAATAATAGGAGTGCATAAACTCGTGGAGTTACAAGTGATCCTTGCGGCGCACCACAACTACGCACGCGTTCAAAACTGCAAGACTCGTGAGTACGACACACATACGCATCAATAACTGTTGCTCCCAAAGTAGCGCGCCAACGTTCATCACATTGTATTTATGCTCGCCTAGTACTTCTGCTAGTTAACCGGGCAACGCACGCGCAGTTATCGCACTCGCAAGCAACGGCAACATACACCTGTTGCTTGCGTCGTTGCCTGCTTGCGTTCCGCATACTGGAGTTCTGCTTGCCTAGTACTGCCGCCTACGAAATATCAACTCATACGCGGCTGTCAATGTGTGATACGAGTATATCATCCCGCCTACTTTACTTCGTGTAGAGTTCTGCTCGCCTAGTGATTGTGCTAAGAAATAAATCAACGAGTAAGAATCTATTGCATGCACACTCACGCACCAACACCCTCGTCCTGACAATTGCCGTTCTGTGTACTACGGAACGCCACAGTGAATCTCTGCCTGCCTGGTATAAGTGCCGGAGTTTAGAGACAACGCTCAAAATGCCTTTACGCCGCACGCCACCCCAAGGTACGTCAGCCATTGTGCACTACGCATCGGAATCCAACCTAAACAGCCCATCAACGGCACTGACGGCAGATGCAAACCCCGCGCGGGGGATAACCGCTAGCGAACCTAATATTGTGCAGCGTAAGAGAAAAAGAAGCGATGAAAACTTTAGGGAAGAACTTTTAGAAATGTTTCTGGCTCTAAAGAAAGAACAAGAAGAAAAGTTCACTGCCTTAATGAATATAGTTCAAAGTGGAATAAACGCTCACACCGAACAAAATAGTAACATATCATCATCAATTGACTTCCTAGCACAGAAGTACGACGAAGTGATTTGTAGAATAAACACTCTAGAGCAGAAATCAACTTCGGATGAAAAGTACATCAAAACTCTAGAAACTAAACTCGAATACATGGAACGTCGCCTACAGAGCTCTAGCATAGAGGTACGGAATATACCCAAAAAACACGGGGAAACTAAAGTTGACCTCATCAACTATGTTAAAAATATTGGCGATTGCCTTAATGTCCCAATACAGACATCTGATATTTACGACGCTTACCGTATCAATAATAAAAATAAAGAAATGAATCAACCAATTGTGGCTCAACTTTCTACCGTTACCTTGCGGGAAAAAATTATAAGCTCTGTTAAGTTATATAACAAAAAATTTTCGAACACCAAATTTTGTACCTCAAATCTAAAACTTGAAGGACCCCCAAAGCCTATTTTCATCTCAGAAAGCCTCACTACACAAGCAAAGAAGCTTTTTTTCTTAGCTAGAGAGTTTGCAAAACAAAACGAATACAAATACTGCTGGACTACAAGAGGTATAATCTACCTGAGGATAGTTGATAGTGGCACACTCATAAGGGTGAACCGAGAAGACGATCTAGAAGAATTGAAGAAAAAGTGACTATTGTAAATTAAATTGCATTCTCAATATGTTTCAAAACAGTTACAAAAATTGTCTCTTTCTGTTGTTCCGCTCTATTGTATTTTCTATTTGTAACGAATGTATAGATTGTGCTCATAACTATAAATATTATAATATACACGTACAATCAAACACAAAAACACTACACACACATTACACGAACTACTTATCTAATAAACATAAACACATTAATTACTTACTAAACTTATACAAAATAAATATCTACATCTTACTCACCTATACACTACAATTTCCTGTCGATGATCGAAATCAATTACCATCTCCATTTATTAAATTATATATTTCTACAATTAACAACGAATTTTTAAATAGTATAATCAAACTCGTTTACAAATTAAAGCAATTTATAATTATGTTACATATCCTTACACTATATTGCACTTCTATATTGCACATCGTTACATTAAAGCACATATTATGAATAGCACTAAAAAAGATTATGTCAATAACTTCTTACTAACAGGTGTTGATAATGCTGGAAAAATAGAATGTTCGCTAGTTCATGATCTTAAAACATTAAATCAAATATTAAGTACGCAAACAACAAGTGACCTATCATACTGCATAATTTGTGTTAACATCCGTAGCATCAACTGCAACATTGATCTTTTCTTGGCTTTCGTTTCAGGTATAAATCTCAAAATAGATATTATGATTTTAACGGAATGCTGGTCAAATGAAAATAATCCTCCGCCAACTCTAGCTCACTACAATATGTCATACACAAAAAACTCCTTAAACCAAAACGACGGTGTAGTCGCATATGTTCATGATGAAATTCAAGCTACATTTTCAGAGCCTCCTATTACAGACGGCAATTGTCTTCTCATTAATATTAAAGAATCATACTCCATAGTCTGTTCATATAGGCCCCCATGCTATCATAATTGTACTAAATACCTTAACTCGCTTGACTCAATTCTCCAAAGTATCAAGAGTCCAAATATTATACTCACAGGCGACATTAACATTGATATACTGCCTGACAATGACTTAAATATTCATGCACAGAGCTATCTTAACTTGATGGCTATGTACGGCTTAGTTCAAGGTATCGATCGACCGACTAGGAACAAGTCATGCATAGACCATTTTATGATCAAAAGCTGCCATACATGCAAAACCATTGTTTTCGAACAACCATTAACTGATCATTCCCCTATTATGCTATATATTAACGAAGCGAAAAATTATAAAATATCTGCTGCACAAAACATACTTAAGATTAATTTCGATAGCCTACAGAAACAACTAAGCAAAGAGACATGGTATGATCTAAAACAAATCGGCAGCGTAAAAAATGCAGCTGAATTCTTCACGAATCGACTCTTAGCCTATATTCGAAACAACTCTACACTGCAGAACGTACCTAAGAAAAGGAGACCATTAAAACCTTGGATCACAATAGGAGTTGTTAGGTCTATTAGAAAAAGAGATCACTTATATAGAAAAATGAAAAAGAATACTACAAATGAAGACTTCAGAAAAGATATATTTCCTATAGAAATATATGTAATAAAATAATGAAAACCCAAAAGAAGAAATACTATCAAACAAAATTACAAAAAAATAATGGAAATATGAAAGAAACATGGAAGATTATAAAAGATGTGTTATAAATTATAGCGTGAACAAACAATCATCTACCGACCTACGAACATCCTTCCAACAGCTAGTGTTCGGCACGTCCCCATTGGTGTGGGGGGTTTATAGCCGAGGCGGGTCTGGCCTGGCCAGATACCACTGGCGGAGTCGCGGAAGTGAGCGAAAGCGTTCCCGTGGCTCCGCCGCATAATAGCGCGAAGGGACATCGTCAGGTTTTTAGTCGGTTGGAGCCCGACATAACCGTCGGCCCTGTGGCGTTAGGCACTCGACCTGAGTTTTCCTGACGATAAATAAAAAATTATAAAAAACTGTCAAAGATAGGCTAAAGCCGACAAATGTTTGTACATTTATCCCTTGTTTCACGCACAGGCGTGTCACGCTTGTGCGTACCCCAGTTGCACAAGTGTCGCCGTGGAAAGTTGTAGTGCGAAAGTAAATATAGAACATGAGACAGCTGTAATAATGTCTTTCCGACACACACATTTTGTGTCCAATAGTCGAAACACATGGACTATTAACTCGTTAGTCATACGAGTACACAGACAGAAAACATTAACGTCTTATAACGATTGGTTGAACTATTGAGTGAAGCAATCGATCCTGTTTTTAATGACTCAGACTCTGGACTTATGTATTAACAGATTAAAAGCAGATTAAACATTCCTAGAGAATAAGTAAATACGTCTGAAGTAGGTTTGATAGGTAGGTAGGTTTGGTTTGTTTTAAGCTTTCAACTACACTCTGGTTTCATCAAACAAAATGCTTCGCTTCCATTTGATTATTCATTCGTCTAATTTGCTCTCAGAGAGTCCACGTTATCTTGACAAAGGGTCCACAAAAGATTTGTTAAGGTACAAGAAAATTATTTTCATCTTGGAGAGACGTCTATACTGCATGAGTTCATTAATATGCATGGAATATTTTTCTACTTGTATCAAAAAGCAAACGCTTACGTTTGCGAATAAAGACACATGTAACAGTGTAGACAGCAATCCCACATTATATGAAGTACATTATATAAGTTTTAAGGTGGTGGATTCTGTGATCTTTCCATGACTCGCCCGTTTAAATACCATCGCTACATCTATTTCTTCCGTGAAGCATCAGCAATGCTGTGTCATATCGAAGGGTGCAGTATGCGGTCTACCAGACATAGAGGCATTCCATCTTAAGCCTCAGGGGTAACAACGCACCCTCCTATAGTCTTGCATGGACAGGTTAATGGGAGTTTGTGGGAGGGTGTCTATGAGCGGCAGTGACTATTTAACACCAGATGGCGTGCATTCATGACATAAAAAAAGTACAGGCACGTTGTATCAATGCACCTTTTTACTGCATCTCTCTGCAGCTTTAAAGTTGGTATAAATGTGTCTGTCTGTCCCAGGCTCGCCCGTACGAACGCCACCGCCACGTTCTCCCGTGAAGCAGCAGCAATGTTCTGTTTCGGATCGAAGAGGGCGGTACGCAGCAGACGTATATAAAAAAGCGTTTCTTCTGTGGCCTCGGGGATAGCGAAGCATCACTCCGCAGCCTTGCCTGGGACATGACTACAACACATATTGGCCACTGCAGGCCAGGTCTTTCCTCATATCTGGGAAAGCCTAGAGCATACTCCACCACCCTGCTCAATGCGGATTGGTGGAGGGGTTAGTGGCCAAACCAAGCGTCGGAAGTTTTTCAGGCCGCCCAAAGGCCTCCGACACTGCTTTAAGACTGTTATCTAATGATAACAAGCTGGACCGATGGCTTAATGTGCCCTCCGAATCACGGAAGCGCTCAAGAAATATTGCCACTGGCGGTCACTCATCCAACTCCCGACCACAGTCGAGGTTGCTTAACTTTAGCTATTAAGTATGTGTTCTGGGACATATGTATGTGCTACATGAGCTCGAAAGAAAAAATATCTGGCAATAACTAATTAACACCAGATTTTTTGTCAGAGATAAAAGAGGGAAACAGGAAGGCAGGCCACTTGGTGGTAAGTGGTTACCGCCGCCTAAGGACAATTGCTACACCAAAATTGCCTATGCGTTGTCAGTCTTCTGACACGCCTTCTTTGACTAACTCCATTTTTTAGGCATTTTCCATTCTACAATTTGCATGTTGTAAGAAGCCGCATACTCGATTGAAATAAAAGATATTTTGCATATGGCAGACACCGTTTTTCTTATACCTAAACCTGCATAGCACACGCCATATAGAATGAAGTCGTTGGAAAATAATTTGCCTTTTCCGTACGCGCAGACGAACATAACTATTAAACCGATGTTTTATCAAATGAAATGTATGGATCGCCTAACAAAGAATAGGGTTTCGATTAATGTTTCAGATTTGTAAGATGATCTGCGAGCAACATATAAAAAGATTTTCTTAATTCACATGTGTCGTGTGTATACTTTATAATATTTTAAGGTGGTAGAGCCCGTGATCTGTCCATG
>DWET01000022.1:0-11477 GCA_018247135.1 Paramimus stigma | reverse complement strand
GAATTATTGACATCATAAAGTAAGATAGGTTTGTTACAGAAAATATTTGCTACATGTAATAAGCGTTAATAAATACAAAACACATAAAATAAAGTGTTAAAAAAAATGTCTTAAGTTAGCTAATTTCCAGCCGATTGTGTTTCAATACACGTAAATACACACGATACATTTCGCAGCCCACTGGCATAAAAGCGATCGTAACGTGGCTTAAATAAAAATAGTCTACGAGGGAAAGAGCGGGCGTCATATCGCGTAGAAAAAGCGGTCGGCGCTACGCTACGGACGCTACGGCGTAGACTACGCTACGCGGGGTGAACGACCTGAGTAATGGAGCGGTCGATATCGCCCCCGCCTTAGATGAGAGGGTGGGACCGGTGCCGCGATGTTCTTGAAAAAGATCCGCCGATGAATACGCTCGGAGGCGTGTCGTGTCGTGTCCGCTATGGTCGCCGCGATTAATCGCACGATTGGGTTTGTTGCTTTTTTCATGAAGCAGCAAACGCATTCATGACTACCTGCTAAACCCTGTTCCAACCTCACACAGGGCCGATCTCTCATGCGAGGCTGTACGAGGACCAAAAACTAGCCAAAAAAATATAACCCTTGAGAACTATGACAGAATACCTGTTTTTCTTGCATCTTCCGTCTTTTTTACCTCCCTTCGTACGGAAATAAGTACTACAGTACTGATGGAACACTTATTCACAGCTGAAAAAGATACAACGCTCGTGGCTATCACTTATCTTTTATCAAAGAAAATACGTACGTACGTATAATAGGTTACGCAAAACAAAACTATTAATGCGTTTTACTTACGTTTAGATATTTCCGTTTGTAATTCTTCTACCTGAGCTATAATATCCTCCAAGACCTTGTTGGTGTTTTCATTTAAGGCAGAAAATTTTGATACAGCTTTGTCCAAATCTTGTTCAACACCGAGACATGAATCCATTGTATTAAATATGCAAGTTATAAGCTTTGGTTCCTTTGGCCCTGTGTTTTATATTCTATTTTATAAAACAAAGTAACGGTTGATGAAATGTAATAAAGTACTGGTTTACAAATCAATGTTATTTTAATATTGAATCTTAGCTTCTTGAAAAAGACATATCACTTTGATAGTTTGATTGTTGACCCGACTTTTTTTTTTAAATCTGTTGATTGAACTTGTCTTTCTTTATAAGAGTTTATAAATCACAAAATAAAATAGGTAAAAAAATATTCTCTATATTATTATGAAGTTAATACACGACGTAATGTAAGTGTATTATTAAGAGTAAAGAAAATTATATAATATGTTACTTTCGCAGATGGTTTTGTTTAATACTATTCAAAACTTTTTGGAAATTGATGCTGTTGCCTGTGAAATAAATAATAGTTTTTCTTATTTATTTTTATAATGTGCACATTAATGAATTTGCATGAATCCAAGACAAGTTTAAGATGTCTGTGGGTTTAGAACAATGATAACTAAAATCTTTTTTCTGGCAATTTTGTTTTATAGTCTACGGTTAATTTTCCATTCAATTTTTATAGTCTGCGGTTAACTTTCTATCCCTTCACTCATTAACATCACTAGTCATTCATTCAACATTGCACAATTTTATTAAACCGGATAGGTTATCTCAAATCATTTTTCGATATCTTTAAAAGCTCAGCTACATCGTTCTTAGTGGGTGTCGTGGGTGGATTGAGGGTAATCTAAAATTATGGCACAAAGTAAGTTAAATGATATGGCTGGTAAATTCGCTAAAGGCGGGCCTCCCGGGCTTGGTATTGGTTTGAAAGTAGTAGCGGTAGTCGGCGCGGCCGCTTATGGCATATCAAAATCATTGTTTACCGTCGAAGGTGGTCATCGCGCCATCATGTTCAATAGGATTGGAGGGGTTCAACAGCACGTCATGACTGAAGGTCTACATTTCCGCATCCCGTGGTTTCAGTATCCTATCATATATGACATTAGATCAAGACCCCGTAAGATTTCCTCTCCTACCGGTTCTAAAGATTTGCAAATGGTAAACATATCCTTAAGAGTGCTGTCTCGACCAGACTCTGCACATTTGCCCAATATGTACAGGCAATTGGGTACGGATTACGATGAAAAGGTACTACCATCAATTTGCAATGAAGTGCTCAAGTCTGTGGTTGCAAAATTCAACGCATCACAGCTGATAACTCAACGACAGCAAGTTTCTCTTTTGATTAGACGAGAATTAGTTGATCGCGCGGCCGACTTTAACATTATATTGGATGATGTCTCTCTTACTGAGCTGAGTTTTGGTAAGGAGTACACAGCTGCTGTGGAGGCCAAGCAAGTGGCACAACAAGAGGCTCAGCGGGCTGCTTTTGTAGTTGAAAGAGCCAAGCAGGAGCGTCAGCAAAAGATTGTGCAAGCTGAGGGTGAGGCTGAAGCTGCTGAAATGTTGGGTAAAGCCATGGGTATGAACCCAGGGTACCTTAAATTGAGAAAGATCCGTGCTGCTCAGAGCATTTCTAGAATGATTGCTCAGTCACAAAATAGAGTATTCCTTCCTGGTAACAGTCTCATGATCAACCTTCAGGATCCTAACTTTGATGACTTATCCGAGAAGCTTACAAAAAAGAAGTAACATGAGGCTGAGGAAGAGTGGATTGATGCTATAGAAACGGCAGCCACTCTTTCCTCAGATGAAGAAGCTGTTATAATTAGTGGCGCTGCTTCTGTAGCTATTTAACACTGAAGGTTCTTAATTATGCATTTCTGAAAACTACTGTATAAAGCCAATTTGCAATTTCTAATGCCTGTTGCATTTTATGTTAATTAGTTGTAGGTATATAGTTGTATGGAATCAAATGGTTCAAATAAAATGACATAAAATATTCTGTATTTTTACTACTGTATAAAATGAAATGCATTTTTTTTGCATTGATATAAGTGTAACTGAACCCTGTGGCCGTAACCTTGTTGGGGTTGGGGGCTTGCTTATCCCGTTAACAGCGGAGTGAGACCTACTCCTAGGGTTGGAAGCTGTCAGTCAGGCTCGTCCACATGGTTGTAGGGTAATGGGCCTCGAGGCAGGCCTGGCGTGACAGGATACCACTGGTGAATTCAATCTTACACAACACTAATCTGAACATTTATTTAAGAAGAAAACCCATATTTATTTTATATTGACCGGCCTACACTATGTTTAATTAATTCTTATTACATCTATTTATGACTGGTACATGGAGGTTAAAACTCCAACTCCATGATTCATACACACTCTTCTCCTTACCTCGTCCTGGACAGGACTAGTACATTCAAATCAATAACATCAGTTGCTTTTATAAAAAAACTAAATTCTATTATGTTACTAGTTTCAAATGTGTTTTTACCAAATGTAATCAATAAAAAAAATGAATTATATTCTTTATTTATGCAAACTTCATGTCAACTCATACTTGGTTAAGATTCTTGTGTGTACAAATCTTATCTAGTGTAAATTGATCTTTTTTTAATTATTTGCATAAAATTATTCTTTACATGCAATAAGCTACCTTCTTGAGTGATGAGTTACTGTTAAGAAGCTGAATCCTCATAAAGGGCAAAGGCCAAAATCCAGTGTATGATATGTCTATAGTATATGTTTAAACTATAAGTAAGAAGTCTTCTAGTTAGGGCATACTCACTTGTGAATTTGGTTATAAATTATAATAAAATCTGTTTATTTCTTCTTATATTATAAAATTACATAACAGAAAGTACAAAAAAAAACAAGTCAAGGTTACATTATAAATAATAAAATTAATTAATTATAATTACAATAATAAATAACAATTGAAATTCAATCATTTATTTCTTCATAAGGTACACTTAAATAAATTTATTATTTTTATTCATCTGCTTTACCTGATGCCTTCCAATCAGAACATGTCCAAAAGAAAAAAGCCAGTTCAAAAAAACTCTCAGCACTCTTTAACAAATGATGACATAAGAATTTAATTTCAGTGTAGCAATGGCTGGATAGAAAGCACAAGACACAATGTCAATATTTATTAGTCAATGGGAGCTGGTTAAGCTAATTGCTTACTCAGGGCTGGAGTCCTGGGAAGCACTGGTTTTCAGCCATTCCCTTCTTGCTAAGATGAGTTGTAAATGTGACATGTACATCAATTCCCCAACAATAACATTGTTGCTAATAATCATTGTACCTTGTTACCTAAGTAACCTGTTACTCTTATTTTTACACTTTTTAACATATATTCTTGCATGATGGATTATGCAAAGTGTATACATAATATTTACAATTATTATGGAATATCTCAGATATCACTACAATTCTAATGTAAGAAGTTACAGGTGACAAGGATATCATCCATTTTCAATAAATGTTCATTATTAGAATTCTAATTTTAAATTACAATTTAGCTGCTTCATTGACTTGACAATAAAACAGCAAGCGCAATAAAATATGTGCATTATGAATCACACCAACCAAATTGCATGTGGAAGAAGAAACAACTAAAGTGTGCCAGGCAAAGCAAGTGACAATCTGTAATTTTCTGACTACACCATTGAGGTACAGGCATATTTACATATGAAATCCAGCAACTGCTTGGACATATTTTTGTAGATGCAAAACATTTCCATATTTTGTACTGCCAATGTGAAGTTGTAGGTAAAAAATATTTATAAAAATAAATATTAATCTTTTTTTTCAACAGTTTCCAACTTAAACATTTTATTACTATTCTAAAAACTTTTACTTAGTAATTATTGAAAGTAAACATATTAAGTTTTAAAGTAAAGGTAATTGGATTTTGTAGCAAATTAAAACTCATGTAATCGTTATAAGCACAATTTATTAACAATTACCTAAACAACACTAAAAGAAGCATATAGTAGGTTTAAAATCTCTACTTTTTAATTGCAGATGGTTGGGCACAGCGGTATTTTGCCATTTCAATCTCAGCCTCAAAGAAACTCATATTATCGTAACAGAAATATTCTGGGGCTTTGTAGGCACTGGTCTTTTGGGGATCGACGCCTGGGCCAACAGGCTCCGATGAAGGATGTATTACAGCACTGCTCAATCCTGGTACATTGCTGTTAACAGATGAGGTCGGTGGCGATGAAGGGCTTGAACCTTGACTCTGGCTAGATCCTTCACTAAAATATCTAGACAAGACCCTAATTTGACCGAACCTGGCTAATTTAATAGATGACATTATTAAGGTATTTTTATATTATTACACAATCGGTTTTTGTATATCTTTACAAAATTTGACAGTGACACTGTCTCAATGAGTTCATTGAGACAAATGCCAAGATGAATACAATAATACACACGTATCTTGTGCATTATACAATTTATACATCTTGTGATTAATGGCTGTAGTCTGAGACAGATCTTCAATAACAGCCGCAACATGGCCGTAACTACTAACCATTCGATAAAAATATAAAATCCATTACTTGAAAAAAAAATTGCAAACAATCGAAAAAAAAATTAAAAATGTAAATTATTTTATCCATAAAGTACATCCATTATTTTACTTACTGTATATTCTATTTACAATTTTACTACGCAGACATTTATTTATAAAGTTAATTTAAAAGAAGTTATTTATATATGTTTTAAGTCAACAAACATTACAGATCTAATATACTTTGTATTTGATATATTAAAATATGTGTCCCGATTCCTATAAGAATTTGTTTATGTATCAAAATGTTAACAAAATTGACCCAAAATTGAATAACTTGCTATTTTTAGTTCTAGTTCTTTTCGTTTTTCGTACGTAAATACTGTACTTATGATTTCTTTATTTATTATTCATTACTAGAACGGCGGATCGTTACTATGCCAAAGCAACATTTTTACATAGGGCGCTTTGCAGTCTACGTGTCTATGGTCCTTTTTCACGACTGTTTTGGATAGTTTACCTACCTTGCTTATTTCGCCGATTTTTCGGTATAAGAGTGGAATATGTATATGATTTAACACCTATTTTGTACTTCAATGTACAATGATGAGCTACAGTTTTAGTTAGTGTCGTTTTCATCAATACAGTACCGTAAAACGCCAGTTCAGCCATTTACATGAAAGGTAAGTACAAAAAATTGGTACCTCGATATTTTTTGTTTTGCTACAAAGTAATAGTTTCACTCTAATGACAACGATGTATTGATTCGTTATTAATATACATGCTAGAAGAGTTTCATAAGTTTATGTTACAAGATAATAGTGCGAAATTATGCATGTATCGACGTATAATACGGTTTGTATGTATATTATTGCCGCTATTTTAACTATATTTGTGTATGTATAGTATTCCATATAACCCGACCAAATTGAGAGGTTTAAAGTAGACTTGGTTAACGTTCCATTCGAGATACCGTTTCTGGTACGCAATGTGATTTATTAAAAGAATGATTTGAAAATATTACTGTATAAGATTTATACTCTATATAATAAAATATAACATAACAAAATATAGCAAACTTCAAAATATGTTCTGATACAATATAATGTATGTAAAATGTCTTTAAAAACTCGATTTGCGGCTGTATGTCGATTGGTTGCAGTAAAAAAAAACAAAATTTTTTAGCTCTGTGGTTTTTATTCTTATTGTTTCTTAAAACGTATTTACTGGGTACATTTTTACCGCTATTATTTCTTTTCTAAGAAATTCTACACCAATTCTCCTCGATTATAAACACAAATACGAAGGTGTTACTAGTCCGACGTATTGTATGTAGTATTGATCTAAAAGTGTAGATTTGTATTGTGAAATGGCGGACGCTGTGCCTATTTGCGATGTTCTAAGCGAAGCGATGGAGTATTTGTCAAAACTTGGGACGAACATACGAATTCGTTCTGAAAATCTTAAAGAGAAACGAATACGAAAAGATAAGTTAAGAAATACTCTCGCCATTCATAAGGCAGTAGACAAAGTGCTATTAATTTGTGAATTGTCAAAGAAATCCATTGAAAATGTGGAAACCGGCGTCAAGAATTTGTTATTACAAGTACAAAAAACGGGCTCTTCCTGTGGACCCTCTTCAAAAACACGAGGAAGATCTGATAGTGGTGTTAAATTTGAGTATTTTACATATGAAGCTCAAAAGCTTAAAATACGCAACAAAATATTTTTGCAACATTACACATCAGTTACAGTTGTATCCACATCAATGACTGTATCCATGTTAGATAAGTATCCTGTGTATTATGACTGTAATCTCTATCGAATGAGAAATAAAGAACTACAAAGTACTGAAACCCAAGTTACAGTCATGGAACCCGATCAATCTATAGATGATGAATTAAAAGATTCTATTAGAAACGAAGAAAATCTTAAATTTGATTCTGTTGTGAATAAATCCCTGCTAATTTGTGAACCTCCTATTAGTAAAACTATTAGTGATAGTAATGAGAATGATGTCAGGTCTAACGAATACAATGTGGAAAAATTGTTGGATGATGATAATACTAATGAACCTTTAGAAAAGAATTTAACAAGTGAGAAACAATTTAGTGCGGATGAACAAGATGATCTGGATATGCATTCTGAACCAGAAAAAGGTAATAGGAATGTTGGAATTAAACATAGAAAGAAAATTCGTTTAAAAAAGCAGGAACGGAATAGGCACAGAATGGTCATAAGTGATAGTTCGAACAGTGATGAAGGGACTCTAGAAAAACTTGGAAGTACAAAATTAAGCACATCAGACTCCAACATGCAAGAAGTTTCAAAACTACCTTCAGAAAGCACGAGAGATGATCAAGAATGTGAGATGATTGATGATAAAAAAGAAGAGAGTAATGACATTGTAAGACCTATGATAAAATGTGTAAGTTTGAGTAAGCTGCTTAAACCGGATAGAGCACAAAAGTTAGGTATTATAAATAATGATGAATTAAAAAGTAATGATGAACAAAAATCTCATAATCATTCAAATTCACAATCTGCCAAAAAAACTAAACGTAAATGGCTAAATTCAGAACATGATAGTGGAGATGATAGTATATATTTGGCTTGTAAAAGAAAGCAAATTGAAAACTTTAAAGCTAAAGCATTTGATGTAAATGTAACAAGGTTACCAAAATTGACTCCACAGTTTTTAGAGGCTCATAATTTACAACGAATTACTCAGAACGGATCAGTGTTATGTGAAATGACTGGAAATTCAGACGAGGTTACCATTGAAGATTCTGGGTCAGAGCCTAAATCAAAGAAAATGAAAGTTACCAATATAAATTCCCAGTTTGAAGAAAGTCTTGATATAAACATAGTTAAAAATGTGTTACTGCATGATTCTGACTCAGATAGCTATGAAGTTTGCAGGAAAAAAAATATCCATAAAAAATCTGCTAAGAATGCACTCCTTAGTGATTCTGATTCAGAAAATATTGAAGATCTTCAAGGAGATGGAACTAATTCTGAAACTGAAACAACAAAAATTTTAAACAATGACATGGAAGACAAAAGTTTAGAAAATCAAACAAAAGCAATTGTGACTGAAACAACAAAAGTAAGAAGAGGTTCAAAGGAGAATGCAAGTGTACTACATTCTGAAGTAAATAAGGATTTGTTAAATGAGTTATCAGAACAAGAAAATGTTTGCTTAGATAGTAATAATTTTAGTAAAATACATAATGAGAAAGGAGATTGTGAAGTTTTAGGAGACACTGAGATTGAGAAAACCATTCTTAGTAAGAAAGTGAAAAAGAAAGAGTTGACAAATAAACATACAGAGCAGGATCACCCTTACTTATTACAGAATTTATCATTAGAAGATGATACAGGTGTTGAAACAAAAAAATCTTCTTGTAATGAGAATGATTCCATAACAGATAATATAAATCAGGCTGATAAGGATACATTAGTCATTTCAAATAATTTATTTGTTAATGAGTCACATTCTACAGATCTCACTGAAAAAAATGAGGTAAAAGATAATGAAGTCATAGAAGAAACTCACTCTAGTAAAGTTGATTCTAAAAGTAATGAAGAGTCAGATGACTCACTCAAAATGGAAAATGTAGATAAAATAATCAAAGACTGTCTTCTTAATGATTCCAGTTACGATAAAGATACAAAAATAATAAAATCTAGTCTTCTAAAGGAATCCTCAGATGATTCCACAAAATCTCAAATAAGAAAAAAAAGTAGAGATTCACCTCCACAGTCTAAAAGAAAACACATAATGGAGAGTATTTATGCCAAAAAAATGCTTTTAACATATTCTTCCAGCTCAGACACTGAAGATGAGCAATTAAGGAATACCTTGAAAGAAATAAGAGACTACTTGTTAAAGGGAGTATCTTCTGATGAAGAAGGTACTACTAAGGGCATAAAAAGTTCTGACAAATTAGATGAGGAAAGTGTTGATAGAAATAAATCTCAGGATGCATCTACAGATTCTGATCAGTTGTCAGAGCATTTGGTTAGTGACCACAAGACAATTAAAGAAGAAAATTCTGACAGTAACACAAAAGATACATGCAGTAAAGAGTTAACTGGTGGAAGTATTACTGATGATTCCAGTATATATAAGGTTAGGCCCTAGTAACCAACATTTATATTAAGAATTAACATGCATAACTTAAAAAGAAATGACTCAACAACAAATAATATGTCATTGCTTGTTAGTAGTGATTTTTGACATACTTTTTAATTGTCCTATAAATCTATAATCTAAAATTACATAGATTAAGCTTAAAATGTGCATAGAATATCATAAGCAATACTTATGAAATTAAAGCATGCTAAACAATGAAGTATTTTGATTTGTGAACTATTTTATTTTTCTTTTCTCATATATTTTGAGGGGTTGTATTTCAGTAAATAACGTTTAATAATAATTTACACAGAGTTAAAAGTAGAAACAAAAATTCCAGATGGGCCGCTCTAAAGCCAAACGAGGTGGTAGCAGCAGCCAAAATTCAGATTTGCTGGATGATAAAGAAATTAATGGGTAAATATAATATCAAATTGTTCAGTACCTAATTTACAATAATGAAATCAACACTGAATTTGTTGCATTTCAATAAAATGAAACAGGGATGTAATATAACTGTAAAAACTCCATGGAAGCAAATTTTAATAATACTGTCTAAATATTAAAATTTAAATATTTTGGGTAATTGGTAATAGATATAATTCTTTTGGATATGCACATATTTTATAATTTTTTTATACTTTAACTATACTGAACTTTGGGATAAGGTACCCTACTGAAATTTTTCTTCCCTTAATTAAAAAAAATTGCTTTTAGTAATTTAAAGTATTAACACTATGAGATTCTGCGACTATAATTTAAGATATAAGCTATCCTATCTTTTAAGTTGGGCCAAATTACACATGGTGTGAAAGTTTGAATAAAATCGGTTTAGTAGTTTAGGAGTCTATTGAGGACAAACAATGTGACACCTAATTTATATATATTAAGATTATCTACTAATATTTTCTTTAGAAAGATTGATAATATTTATACAAAGTTATTGTGTTACTTGGCATAATTTCAAAATTATAAAATAATTATATTTATTCATTTCTATTTAACTAATTGAAAATACGTGTTACTTTGTGCGAAGTAAATTTATTTTTTGCTTTGTAGTTTACTGTTTAAGTTCAGTTTTTTTTTGTTAAAAATAATTTTGATTTTCGATTTTAACTGACGGGTATACCAAGCAAGGTGGAGACGACGTTTACTTGAGACGGTAAATGATAAACGAATAGCAAAAATTTTAATAAAAGCTAACGAGAAGAGAAAAATTAAACACCAGAAGAGCGCAACAATAGATTGTTGATTATGAGAGATTATATATCAAATAGATTACCTAACTATCTTTGAGTCATAAAGGTAGCAAACGGGCATGCAGGCCATGTGGTGTAAAATAGTCGCTACAAACTTGCGTAGAACCTGTCCACGCGAGACTAGGAGGGTGTGTTGCTACCTTAGCGGGCGAGTCATGGACAGATCACAGGCTCAACCATCTTAAAAAATTAGATTAACTAACTAAAATAAAGAAGGTCGTTACCATCATCAGATTTACTGCAGACCTTCATTATAACCCATATGAGTGTAAAGATCTCAACAATATAAATGAATTAAATCCAAAACAACACTGTAAACTGTAAACCGTTGAAGAGTTCTCTGAACCTTCATCTTCACCATCAAACCCCTAAAGACAAACAACCTAACTAGGTGAAACGTTCTTATCAATACAAATTAAACATGCTCAAACACAAGGTAGCTGCTGTGAATCATTGATGAGTGCCTTCGACTGTCTACTCTAGACCTGTATTAAATTGTAGTGCTTTGAAATGCTTTGCGAAAAAACTTACAAACACACTAGTGACCCCTACGACTTTCTTAAATTCCCTTAGATTTCGCTGATCGGCATCATCATCATTTCCAACAAAAAAAATCATTAAAATCAGTTCACAAACGACGAAGTTATTCGCGGGCGAACACACACACACACACACATATATGTGTGTGTGTG
>DWET01000021.1:0-11608 GCA_018247135.1 Paramimus stigma | reverse complement strand
CTCCAACCGACTAAAAACCTGACGGTGTCCCTTCCCTGCTGGAACGCTATTAACCCCAATACTGATGGGGACGTGCCGAACACTAGCACGTCTTCCATCCCGGGACTACTATGATGACGGCGCCGACGGCCCGTATCGTTTACCGCCACTAGTCCCTGTCAGTGGAGCGACAGGTCGTCGACGACTGACAGGGCGAGGCCTCTAATCCCAGGAAGAGGTCTCTAGACTCCGCCGACCGGATCCACCGACGGGTCGAGTACACCAACCCGGGTGACCGCTATTGGTCTAATCTCTCCCCCCGACGGAGCTATCGGGGATCGACGGGATACCCAAGCCCCCCCCCCTGCCTCGACAAGGTTGCGGCCAATGGGGGAAAGTTTTTTTTATCCAGTTTTATCATTGTTGTAATTTGAATATTTGATAAATTTGAATATTGTTTTTCCCTTGATCAGTCGAAACACGAGTTGTATTTTTTATTTGTGTGTTGTCGTGCAGGTACACACGTGCTACGGCGACGAGCTGGGCTTCAACTCCGACGACGAGGGCTACGCGCGGGACTTCGGCGACGACGCGCCGCCGCTGCCCGACACCTCCGAGGTTACTCTTGTTGTATTTCCATTGACAAATTGCACCAGACGCCCACCTGACGCCAGACGTCTACCTGACCCCCAGACGGCCAGCTTACCCCAAACGGCTACCTGAACCCAGCCAACCGCCGCCAATCGGACTCCAAACGCCCACCGGAGCCCAAACCGCCACCTGATCCCCAGACGGCTACCTGACCCTAGACCGCCACCGGAAGACTTTGAAATTATTAAATTGACATACACATACACAGGTATTAACAACGATGAAGAAATACAACAATCGTAAAAAAAATATATAAAAGATACGACAACAGGGTACAAAAGGCGTTATATTATCGGCTAATCTCGTGCTAAGATTACGCAGCCGCCGCGGTCGATACGTTATCGACAGCCGACGGCGACGCGATGCGCACGCCGACCCGGAGCGCGAGGGCGAGTCATTGTTTTACGCTTACTTTACGTTACGCGCACACACGTACTGGCTCTTTGGATGGACAGACAGACAGGCCAGGGCCACCTGGTGGTGAGTGGTCACCGCCGCCATGGACATATGCAACAGAAGAGTCGCTTATGCGTTGCTGGCGCAACGCGTGTGCGATATGCGCCTTCGAAGAACCGCATGTTGTAGCCCAAAGGGAAAACCTCGGAGGGAAGCTTATTATCAACTACACTGGATAGGACTTTGTATTGTATGAATGAAGTATAGCCGTCAGTTTGATCAGTAAATAGTGTGGATGTATTGTGTAAGTGGGTCAGTGGCCGCTGCGGTCAAACAGCCTCCATTATTCATGGACAGGCTCGACAATCCATCAGTAATATAGGCTAGTTGGAGCGGATTGGGCACACTTAGTGTTTTGCAAAGACGTTGTGTGTATGAGACAGTATAACTACCCATTGTTCCTTTTGTTAGGTATTTGTAAAATTAATTTGTGTTGTGCACGTCACAAGCATGTCTTTTAATTCTACTACTTGTTGGCCGGTGGTTAAAATTGGACCATAATTTGTTAGCCTCTGGTTAAAATTTGAGTATAATTTGTTGGCCTCTGGTTAAAATTTGACCTTAATTTATATTACGTATCTATCAGTCTATAGTTACCACGTCAAAAATAAATGTTTCATGAAGCATAATATAATAAACAAAAATATTACATAAATAAAATTTAAGCTCTTTTCAGATTTTGTCTTTCTGTTTGTCCCAATCTCTGAAACTGCTAGACCGATTTTGAAGGCGAAGTCGCGGGAACGACTAGTACATAAAGCTTTCAGTGTTTCCTCTCCACAGAATCTTTTTTTGTCAAACTTCAAGTTGCTTCGCCAGCGCATTCCTAATTCTTCGTCTTACAATGAATTTACAATCACGAAGTAAATAATCCAGGTAGCTATTCCATTACTATACAACTGTATATATTTAAAGGTAACAGCTAACAAATTTCAACGAATAGTGGTTGATTTGATATTGTTTATCCTGATTGAACAAATGACAAATGCGTAGTAATCGTAACAAAAAGTTATATATAGAGGTGTCACTGACCATGTCTGACATTTAGATATATAAAATATCACGTACAATTCATTTTTCACTTCAGATAAAAGTGCATTCGATTAAACCGTCCGAATTCGTTATGATACGAATACAAATAAAGGCGCGTATACACCAGCGCGCGCGGATGACTGCGCTGACGCGTAGCTTCTTCTTTAGACATTGTAAAACTCATTCCGTTAATTTTTGTTATACATATAGTTCGAAATATAGGTATATGCACTACGCGCGTTCTTATTTCACGCTAAAATTGGCTAAAATTCACGCTTGTGTGAACGCGTCCTAAACGCGGCTATCAGCCTGACGGTACTGCCGGTCAGCTGATCGATAGACTGATATGCGCTTTGTACATTTACACAGACAGCAACAACATACAAGTATATGATGTTATAAGCCTTACTACTTACTATAGTAAGTACTTACTATAATACTTTGAGCCTAAAATAGGTCTGAAATCAGGGAACTGAAAGTAGGATAACTATCCTTGATGCTAAAGATAAACGCTTAGTCCCATCTGCACTACTGCAACATTCAAGCTAAACTACAACATGCACTTCACTGCTGCTTGTCGGCAAAATTGGATGCAGCGGTTGTGAATTGAAAAAAGCAAGAAAAATTGAAGTTGCTCTTTTTTGTGCCGAAAAACAAAAAAAAATACATTTAGTGGTGGTGATTTAGCAAAAAAAATCAAGAAGAATTTTAAGATGTGCCTTTTTTTTACTAAAAACGTAATTTTTTCAGGCCTCTAGTTAACTGGAAAACTGGATCAGCATATGGCTTATTATCTTCTATTTACCCTAATTAACATACAGGATATGCTTTGCAATCCAATTAAATCAAACTAAGAATCAAAGTGGATATATCGTCAAACGAAAAACTCTAAAGAAATACTACATAATGTTGATCGGAATGCGCTCGGCGTTCAGCACCCGATAGTGTTTCCATAATATTCCCACAAACGTAACGTAATACGAACAGTATCGCGCAGCTCGCACGCGTAATAATATCGCAGACATAGAATAATGACGCTTAGAAGCGCCATCGGTGTCACAGACGTGGTACAATGTAGCCCGAAAAGGCTAATGCAGACGGTGGAGCAGCGAAAATTACTGTTGCAAATGTTTTCTTGAAGAGTGTCCGTGACAACTTAGGTTGTATAGATTTCATTTATGTAAATGAAATGAAATTAATAGGCGTGTCTAATATCTATGAGTTACCTGCTACGTCGAGACGTGAACCGCAAGATGCAAAGCATCATTGTTACATTTTTAAAAATTATGGTTATAATATATACAACATGCGGGCGGGCCATCTGATGGTAAGTGGTCACCGTCGCCTAAAGATATTTGCAACATCAGAGGAGACGCCTATACGTTATCAACGTTGCAGGACATTAAATGCGCCCCTTTTGAAGAATCCGATGTTGTAGCTCAAAGAGAAAACGTAAACACACACTGTATGTCCTATATTACTGACACTATTGTTAGCAATATCACTATAATAAACACTTATCAATAATATATTTAAGTATTATGCATATTACTTTACACTCATTTATAGCACTTGAATATCACTTTTCGGCTTCTAGTCACCGAATATATCCGTAATAACCGGGTCTTCTTCTTGTCCCTCGTAGGAGGGGCAGGGAATCGAACTTCGGGGCGAAGCCTCCTTGATGGGGTGTCTCTCCGCAGCCCATTAATATGGGCCGGTCCTTGGGTAAGGTCCTGTTGGACCTGTTGAGCCGTCGGGCAATGTGGCGTCGCTGCTTGGGGAGGTGTAGCCCTGATGAACGCGGCCAGCGGTGTGTCTTATTCAGTTGGGGTCCTTGTGGCACCCTTTGAGGTCATCTGCAGGGGTCTTCATGGGAGGGGAAGGATCCTAACAGGTAGGAGGGAGTGGGCTGTACTTTTTTTTATTATTAATATATACTATTTTATAAATCACTTATATATTATATATACATAACCTAACTATTAAAGTAAACTAAACCTAACCTATTTAATAATGTCTGTTTGTTTTTTTTTTGTAGTTTTTTTTTTGGGTACAGCCCAGGAGTCGATCTAGGGAGGTGGGAGGCTAGGTCCCTGTTTCCGCGTGAGTATATCCCGCGGAAACTTGTGCCGGTCCGGTGGGCGCGCGTGATGTGGCGCGAGGTCCCGTAGATGCGGGAACTGCGCCACGTTCAGGCGCGCGAACATTCTATCAGCCAGATGGTGTACAAAGTCATCCAGGACCTCCATTCGAAGATCCCTCTGAATGACAGAGTTCCTCACGTAGCGCGGGTTTCCCACCATTCGACGCAGCGTCGTGTGCTGAACGGTCCGCAATTTCTTGCGAGACAGTTCAGACGCGAGCGCGTACCAGGCGGGTGCCGCGTACGTGAGGCGCGGTCGGATGTAGGTCTTGAAGATCGTAACTCTGACCTTCAGAGGGAGTCCGGAGGAGAGTACCGGATGTAGTACAGCCGCTGCTGCCTTGGCCTGCGCGACTGTCGAGTCAACGTGATGCCGCATCGACAGCCACTGATCAATAGTGACCCCCAGGTATTTAGCCGTGGGGGCCCAGGTTAGGTCTTTCCCCATTAGCTTCAAGGTGGGATCTTTGTTGGAGAAGCCGCCTATCCTTACGGCCTGTGTTTTTCCCACATTCACCGATAGCCGCCATTTGGCGAGCCAATCTGGGAGGACATCAAGCACGCGCTGCATTTTTTTGATGGCGTGCGACGAGTTCATTGAGTTTGTCAAATAGGCTGCGTCGTCAGCGTAGAGCGCAAGAAGTGCGCCCTCCGGCGCTGGGATGTCATCGGTGAAGCAGGAATAACACGCCGGGGACAGACAACTCCCTTGTGGGACACCGGCCGCTATAAAGCGCTCTGTAGATTGAGCGCCGTCCACTACTACCTTGAAGCTCCTATCTTTCAAGAAGCTGGAAATCACCCTGACGATGCGTTTAGGCGTCGACGTCTGTGATAACTTATATAACAGACCGTCGTGCCAAACCCGATCAAACGCCTTCTCCATGTCGAGGAAGACCGCACATACCTTCTCCCTCTTATTGAGGGCGTTGGTAGTGTGGTGCAGAACTCTGGCCAGCTGGAGAGTAGTACTGTGTTCAGTCCGGAACCCAAACTGTTCGGGACGAGGCAGATAATATTTTGTCAGGTGTCCAAGCAGCAGTGACTCAAAAACCTTGGACATCGTGACAAGCAGCGTTATGGGCCTATAGCTCTCTGGGTACAAAATGTTCTTGCCCTGCTTTGGCAGCATGATGACGAGACCCGATTTCCACGAGCGCGGGAAAACACCCGTGCGCAGAATGCCATTGAACAGGCGGGTAATGGCTCCGACAGTCCTCCTCGGTAAGTGTCGGAGCGCCGTGTTCGTTATGCCATCTGCGCCGGGCGCCTTCCTGGGCTTGGTTCTGTCAATCGCGCGCTTTACGGCTCCCGGAGAAAAGACTATAGGGTCCTCCTCGAGAGCTATAGGCGCGGCGAGGTATGCTCGTACGTGTTCTGTAATGAACTCTACATGTTCTGCCTCGTCTGTCGGATTCGGCTGAAATTGGCGTTCTAGGTGTTCGGCGAAGATCTCTGCGCGATCTTCCGCCCGGTATCTCGGTGCACCGTCCCCATGGCGGAGCGGTCGTACCGGTGCTGGAGTGGTTTTGAACACTCGACAGAGCCGGTGTATAGCCGGCCAGTCGTCACTGGCGGTATCTAGCGTGTTCCCCCAGCACTCGGTCGTGTGGGCATCCATCTCGTCCGTAATCTTCTCTGAGAGTCGGTTGAGCTGTGACTTCAGCTGCGGACACCTTGTCTGTTGCCACTGCTTCCGGATGCGCCGCTTTTGCTCAATGAGCTTCGCGATGTGATTGGGGAGAGGGGGAAGCCTCCCACCCGGCGCTGTTAGCGTGGTCGAAATAGCTAACGCATCCTTTACAGCAGCAGAGACACCGTCCGCCAGCTGATCCACGTCATCCGCAGAGTTGATCGGCCGAGTTGGAGTGGTGATTTCCAGCTGCTTTTGGAATTTCTTCCAATCAATTTTCTTGAGTGGCTTGGGCGGCGAGACTCTTGCTACTTGGTCCGCCAAGACGAGCAGGACGGGGACATGGTCTGACCCCATTTGATCCTGCAGAGACTCTACTAGAGGTTGGGAGCGGAGCCCGCGATGTACCGCGATGTCAATTACATCCGGCCTATGCCTCGGCTGGTCGGGGTAATGTGTCGGAGAGTCCGGTCCGATGACGTTGTAACCGCGGCTCTCGGCGTCATTGAATAATCTATGTCCTACTGAACAGGTGATCGTACTGTTCCAAGCCAGGTGCTTGCAGTTCCAGTCCCCCGGCGCAATCGTCGCATACGGGGAGTCCAGCAGGGCATGGACATCCGTAAGCGACAAGTCGTTACCGGGGGGCCTGTAAACCGCAATCAACCGGATGGGAGTATTGTCTATGGACGCCTCTATGCCTAAGGCGTGCATGCTTGCCAGCTGGAAAGTTGGCAGTGGCTGATGGACGATAGACCTTCTAACCAGCACTACCAAGCCTCTATAGGTAACGCCTGAGTCTGACCTTTCGTCTTGACGGTATATATGGTATCCCGGAAATCTAATGTGGTCCGCCTGGGATAGTAGAGTCTCGCACACTAGCGCCACATCTACGTTCTGTTCACGCAGGAGAAGTCGGAAGAGTGTGGCCTTCCGCCTAAGGCCACGGGCGTTCCAGAAAACAACTCTCAGCGGCTTACGGTCCATAAAGGCCGATGATCTTGGTAAAGCCGCTGGTGACGATGGGCAGGGGGCTACGGCCCTCCGAAACCGCCGTAGTCACCTCCTGCAGGATGGTCATGACCAACGCTAACAGCGCCGAGTTCATCTCATCCGCAGGGGCAGGTGCCGTCGCCTTCTTTGCTTTCTTGGGTTGTGTTCCGGTTTGAACGGAAGCAGAGGATTCCTTGGCGGTAGTCACGGCGGGAGGGGGAGGCACTGCCTTGCCCTTGCCGCGCTTTGACTTCTTTTTATTCTTCCGACTCCTTGTGGAAGCTCCGCGAGCCGGCGGGTCGTTGGCCACAGCCATGAGCGAGCCCTCTTGCAGCTCCTCATGCGCCTGTGGTCCCGTAGGGCCAGCCGATGTAGTACGTTTGGCCTTACCAACCTTGGTTGTTAAGGCCACCGTACCAGCACGTTTGTTCCGTGCCTCGCGTTTAAACACGGGGCACGACGTGTGGTTGGCCGGGTGCGGTCCTCCACAGTTGGCACAAGTTGCCGGTTCCTCACGTGGGCGTGAGCACATATGTGCGGCATGGTTTTCACCACAACGCACACACGCCTGAGGCCTGTGACAATTGTGCGAACTGTGTCTGAACTGCTGGCATCTATGACATTGAGCTGGGCCCTTTTTGCCCCGCCAGGCTTCTATCTTTATGCCAGGCATACACGCCAGTTCGGTAACTGTGTATATGCCTGGTGTTAGGCCCTCCGTCCGCTTCAGTATGGCCAGGAAAATGCACCCCGGGCGCCCCTTACGGGCCCTGATGGCGCGCACATACTCCGGGACGTAGCCTAACGACTGGAGTTCTTCCGTGATTTCCTGCGGCGCAGTGTCCGCGGGCAACCCCCTGATTGCGACGCGTAAACTGCGCTCCGCTGGTAGGGAGTAGCAGAACCAAGACACTTTCTCGGTTCTTTCTAGTTCGGTCAAATAGCGCTGGACTGCCCTAAACTCGGTTTCGGTTTTAGGTGTGAACCGCACGCCCTTACCGAACGGACGTGCGTTTGGCGTGTGACCCAACTTCGCCTTAAGGGCACGGAAGTGGGTTGTCCAGTTTGGTAGCTGCTCCACTACCAGCGGGGGGAATCTACTAGACCCAACCTGATGACTGGCTTGTGGAGGTTTCATGGCACTGGCTGATAATGAATGCCCGGAGGCGGGGACAGTACCTTTTGAGGATGCCGGTGCTGCTGCTGCTGCTGCTGTGGTGCTCGTCGTTGCCGTTGAGGATCCCGCTACTGTCGCGAGCACGGTCGGTGCGGAGCTCGGAGTCGGTGTTACCGTACTCGCGACAGCAGCGTATGAAGCGATGGGCCCGTGCGCGGTTTGCGCGCGCGCAAAAAATGCAGGCGCTTGCGCGGGCACGGGGGCCGGAGCGGCGGTCTTCTTCAGGGCTGCAGCACTTGCGGTCTTAGCGGAACGCACTGCAGCAGTTTCCGAGCGCAAGGCTGGAGGAGGGGACGTCTGTCCTAAAGTAGGCCGGATGTCTTGCCTGCTAAATTCGTAGGGCGATTGGTCCCGCCCCTGCGAGGCGCTTCTATAGCGACGAGGGTCGCGTGCCGGGCTTCTCTTGGCTCGAGGGGTAGGGCAGGGCGGAGGGGGCATCTCCTGGCAGCCCCTTTTCGCGTCCCGTAAATCCTCTCCCTCCTCCGGGCTCCTCAGCTTTTTCCGGCTCTCTTCCTTGTCTCGCTCTAGCGCGTCCGCGAAGAAAGAGAGGGAGCATTCCCTCGGAGTAAGCGGCCGACCCCTTTCCAATACATCCCGCTGAAATTTTTCAATTTCAGCGTGGATGTCCTCGGGGGTCGTGCTCACGCTTATGAGTTGCGCGTGTATGAGCGCGTCATATTGTTTCTGCGTAGTTGGAGAGTAATCCTCAATCCAACTACGCAGGCTGGTCTTGGGGGTCTTCTGACCCGGTGTGTGTCCTGTATCGGGGGCAGCTGCGGCGCCGGAGCTCTGCTTCGCAGGTCCTGGCGGAGTTCGCACGGATCCGGGCGACTGCGTCGGTATCCGTGAGCCTCGGTGGCCCGCTGACGTGCTGGGTGGGGTCGGGGTGGATCGCTTCACACCAGTGAGCGTCCTCTCTGTCCCTCCCCGTTCTGTCGGAAATGCGGGTAGTGTGGGACACTTCTTCCTATCTCCGTCTCTTCTTTGTTCCATGTCCGTCTCGCTCTCGCGCGAGCGAGACCTGCTCGCATGCGCTCTCTCGCTCTGGCGCGAACCAGATGGGCGCGAGGTGAGCGGGGTCCCGTCACGCGTGAGCGGGATGGATGGAGGCTTCTCCTTCCTATCCATCGTAGCCCTCAGTGGTTGGCACCGCGGCCAATGGGCCCGCGGTGCGGCTGCGGCTTCGCGTCACGGCGTCTTCTCGTCACGGGTTGTTCCTGGCACGTTTTTACACAAAACTTGCACTGAACATACACATACACGAAGCACTGAAACACTGTGATCCAGGGTCCACTCGCGAGGGTTTACTGGGATCCACGATGCGGCAATCCATCTACCCGACCCAGGCGCCGCCATCTTTATATAGCCGGTTATCCCCACTCTAGTGTAGATATCGCCGTGCTCCAATAGATGGCAGCAGACGTCAATTAATAAATGACTGCGATGTTGCCAACACTTATAATCCTACGTTTTACAAAGATATAAAGACAGGTACTTTAAAATTTTTGGTAGTTTTGTCACAATACAATTTATTATTACACACTATATTGACTAAGACGATAAAATAATAGCTTTACACCACAGCTACATTACATAGACATTTCAAAGTAATTACGGGAGGGCGGGGCATCCTGCCACAAGTATTTCATAATGCTTACTAGGATGGCCCAAACACTGTACAAAATAAATTAATGCTGGGAAGTTACTGTTTGTTACCAATTGATGTGTGTATAAACTGTAGGTTAAGCTACCAAGTAATAAATAATTTGAACTTGAAATTATGTTGAAAAAGAAAGAATATTATGATAAAGTGAGAAGTTAACAAGGCCTTCACCCCTTCCCCCAAACATCATAAACAAAAGGTACAAAAAGCGACAAGGATGCAAAACAAAAGCGACAACAAACATAAAACATGCCTAATATTTCTCTGATCTATAAACACATCAATAAAATAACGGCGTCGGAACGTAGATTTATGACATGATGGGGTGGTTATAATACAAATATTTAGCATCGGAAACTTTCAATCTGGCGCCATACGTAGTGGGACCACATGTTACTGTTTCGACAGGATTTTTATAACTTAATGTTATCCCGACAACCAATTTATTAACTACATATATAAATAGGCGCTTTTTTACAAACCCGATTTAAATGCGTAGGCACGAAAATTTTCGCACTTAAAACATTATTTTTAAAAGTTGGTTACATAGTCAGCTTTAGAAGTGTTTCGTAATAGTTTAAACAGATTCCTTCATTTTGTGGCAGATAGCTATTCAAAATCAATAATTTTCCATTTTTCGGTTTATACAAGAAGATAATGTAAACTGTACACTACACTTACACTAGAAGTCGTATTCTTCTCCTTTTTCTTGCGGACAGTCCGTGTTTAAGCAGACAATATGGTCACATTACTTTTACCCTAATATTTTGTTGATAAACGTTGCTTCAACAGCACGTGATCGTTGTACTTATTATTGTCTATATATTATCTAGTTTTAGATGTAAACATCTGAGTTATTGAATTAGTTACCAGTGACCTCGTCTACAAAGACTAGAAGGTCCAGATTATAATCCTTTTAAGCGCATATTGCACCGTTGTCACAAAACGTCTTATTAACCAGATTACCTGACATGAATTACCTCTTTATCCTAATTGTGCATACTGCCCTTCGAAACGAAAAGCAACGTGCTGCTTCACGGCAGAAACATTTGTAGCATTGGTGATTATGTATTAATTACACATTAATTGAATTGACTTAAAAAAATCATTTAGCTTAATATATTTAAAAACAAATTAAGTGTCTTATTTTCACGTTGCATTTCTGATTTAAGGGTTAAAGTAAATTCAAAGCCTAAATTGTTCTATTTTTATTAAATGTTATAAAATTTCAGAGCGTCTATGAACATATCGCACCCTTAGAGTAAAAGTTGCCTACGTCTGAAATGTAATTTGTTAGAACTGTGCAAGAAAATTGTCATAAAATTATAGAATTTAGTACATTTTGATATCTCCACGGTATTTCATCACAAATTAGCAGATTTACAGATCAAATATTTAGCAGATTTACAGATTCCTTTCTTCACGGAAACTTTGAGTAAAGCCATGTTCATTTCTGCATGCAATATTAGTGCCTAATGGAAGAGACTAGACCCCATGACACAGGGAATCCTAGTACAATGACAACAAATTATTAATATTTTCTTCTCATTTCTTATTTCTTCTTATTTCGTATTCGAAGTGTGCGATATGAACTGAGGTAAGCACATCTAAGACAAGGAGCAATATCGAGGACGCCAGAAGACGTTGATCACACTCGGCACTGCTTTTTGAGCAGTCGGCTTGTGTCGACATATGCGATGTACGCTAACCTTATTCTGGTTTAGTACCCACGACACGACAAAGACACGACCGTCCGACGCAGATATTTCGAACATATACGTAATAACAGATGCTCGCGTCTTCGCACGTGTGAGCTGTGTACGAAAATCTAATATCAAATATAGCCTATGTTTATCAGGAGTAATGTAGGATACCAAT
>DWET01000020.1:0-11706 GCA_018247135.1 Paramimus stigma | reverse complement strand
TTTGATGTCTGATACAATTTTCAGAGCCAGGTCTAATATATATTAGACCATTAAACAGACGTAGAGTATTTTAGAATATTTTAGTTTATGAAGCGCATAATTCTTAATAGACTTTTTACAAAGAATTATGCGCTTGATAAACTAAAATATTCTTTAGTTATGCGTGGTGAATTTCGCTTTATTAGTAACTAAAATTATAAAAGTAGCTCAAATGATTTCAACGTAATTTTGTAAAACGTTTTCTGTTTAACACTTAAAACTTTTGTATCAGGTATTTGAAATCTGTTTTATTTGCGCGCAACCCTTATTTACCACCATACCATACACTTGTGATTTTAGACCGCTGTGAAGGAATCGGAAGCAAACGTTCTAGATCAAATCAAACTGAAGGTAAGTAGCTCACAAGCAAACATGCATGTCAAAATATGTGTACATGTTCCTGAAAACACGCCACGACAACGTGTCGGGTATGTGTTCTGTTGTAAATACTTTTTTTTCGTCAATGCTATTATGAAAATCGCATTTGACAATTGTGTGTCTAGTAAATAACTATTTTATATGTTTCGTTTTAATAAGTTTCTAGCTATGACTACTCTATGAATAAGATGAATGTACTAGCATCACAACGTGTGTATATATGATCTATTACGGTATTAGCATTATAATAGTTATACACGTGTGCCATTAGATTTACTCTTTATTTTTGCATTTGTAAATAGGACGACACTAAAGACAATGTTGAAGAAAAGGCAAAACTTGAATCGTTTGATAAGTCCTCAGAAAATACACATCCATGGCGACCTACGCAAACAGACACACAGGTATACATCTATCTTTACATTTACAATCATAAAACATATTTCCACAACAATTACAAACTTACATGTCTTAAACTAGGAAGCAACTGAAAAAGCGTCTCCGAAACGTACCATGAGCTTAGATCAACCTACACTTAAGGACACAGTCCCGCCTCGTCGTCGTCATAGTAAGGAGGAGGTAAATACTTCAATGTTAATAAAATATATATATTACAGCAATGGTAAACAACAAAAACATATAATGTCACCTTAGGTATCTGTAGGCCACACAATTTACTGACGATTTACTATTTCATTAGGATGTCGTAGAGGATGCTACTAAAATAACAGAGAAATTAAGAAATAAAGAAAAGGTAACACAGAAACCAAAAGAAACTATTAACGTGCGACCCAGTTACAATGATGAGGTAAACACAATATATGTATAGATTAATTCCATAATTGATGCGAAATGAATCTTTTATATATAATTAAATAAATTTTTATTTTTAATAGGACAAAGAAGGAGATAGTTTATTTAAAGTAATACAGAATGTTGAACCTAAGCGTAAAATGTCTATTGACCGACCAACTGAACCGACATATCCGTGGAGACGACCCAGTTCCACCAACGAGGTACTGGTTTAAATCCTTAAAATGTTTTTTTCGTTATCTTAATATTTTAATAAACAATCCATGAAAGAAGTCGTCCAAATAAATATCTTAACATATTTAAACAGGATACTGAAAACTTAGTAAGCCCACATAGTACATCAAAACCAATAGTAGAAGCTATGAAATCAACTGATATTCGTACATCGAACAAACAAGATGAAGTGAAGCCTCCTTTAGCTATATCAACGAAGGTATTTGTAAGACTATTATTTAATAGTTATAAACGTAGTGCAATTCAATTTTGATCACAACTTAGAGTACTATACAGACAGATGCTATTTACTGTGGTAAATTCATCAATATGTCAATATCTGATTATATTTATTTTAATAGGATAAGAGAGAGGTCATAGATACAGAAAGTAAGGAGGTGCCGAGCAATTATATGAATACAGATAAAGCTCTTGAACCACTCGATACTAGTAAACCCAGAAAGGTAATTGGTTATATTTAAACTTTTGCTTATATTGTAATTACGTTATACAAATCAATTATTTTAATAATACGCAGATAACTAAAACAGACGAAGCTTATCCAGAAGACAAAGATGAAGTAGAAAAAACAAACGTTAATAAACCAAAAGAAATGGAAACAAAACAATCGCTTTCCCCGTGGCGGCAACAAAATAAAACCATTGAGGTAGTCTTAAAAATTTGTGTATGACCATTATTTTAATCAAGTAATGATGCAACTATTCCGTTTTAAATTTATAATTATAACGGCACGATGTATACGTATATTAATAAATACTTTACTTTTGTATTTGTTAGGAAAGCGCAAGTGCAGATAAACAACCTTTACCTAAGGATACTATTGAATTTACAAAGGTAACATTGGTTTATCATTATGATATACTGAACTGGGTGGAAAATATAGCTTGCGTTAAACATACCATTTTATTAATAGGTTTCGGAGAATGCGCCAGTTGTTAAAACACAAACAAATAATACACTCGACAAAACACCATCGACACTTTACCCGTGGCGAAAGCAATCATCAAAGGAGGTAATTACATAAACAAATTTTGTTACATATATGTCTAGAATACACAGAATTACTTTTAATTCATTTTTCAATACAAATCTCGTAAAGTTATGAAAAAAAACAAATTCAATTTCATAATTCACTTCCTGAATTGATAAATTGAACTTTACTTATTGATGTTTTGGGTTTGGTAGGTACCTAAACTTTTGACACCTGAACCGGATACAAAACAAAACGAAGTGCCTTTCTCTTGGGCAGTTATCCCGGAAATACCGCAGGTACACATTATATATTTTCTAAAAACATTGTTTTAATAACAAATGTACGTGTCATAAAGAAAATTAAAAATTTATCAGGCTGAACAAACACCAGAATTAGAGGACAAATACAAACCAACACTTCTTGAAACGCCTGACGATGTAGTGCCATGGAGACGATCGCGATCTCCAGATATACACATACAAAAACAGGTACATACATAGGTACTACTTACATGGTCATTACAATATTATTCATCAAAACCATTATTTAAAACCAATTTCAAGTACATTTCTTCAAAATGTTTTACATCACATTCACTACACGCATCACATTGTGGCAATTTTCATTCAAATGTTTAAATGACATTGACCAAGCACTGAATCTACATTGAGTGTATAAAACATAATTACTACAATACAGTATATAATTTCAACATTTATATTTTATTATATTTTCCATATGTTCATGCCATAACACGAATAGGAATTCTATTAGACATTTCTATAAATTATTGAAAATTTCACGTGGCCGAGTTAAGTATTATCTTTGGGTCAAACTGTGGTGAAGGTGTAGTTAAAGCCGAGGGAAAGTAAATATTTATAATGTTTTGATGATCATCAAGTGTATCAAATATACCTCATGATGAAATAAATGTTTTAATTTGATTTTTTGGATAGTTTATTGCGTAGCAATTTTCTTTCTCTTCTTTTTCGTCTTACGTCAACCTCTGGATACAGAGAGAGTTTCTGAATATGCAAATCTTCTACTAGTACATAAGACTTTACTAGTATCTATTTGTGATACATGTGTGTGGATTTCTTCATTTTTGTATATTATGGAATATCATATTTTATGTATTTTATTTTTGCGTTGATTCAAAGTTATAAATGTATTATTATTTTGTGTTTTTTTATTTAACTTTGGTTATTTCGTCTCGTTCAAATTACGAAATGATTTAGCAGTAAATCATTAAACCTAGACAAATATTATGTGCACACATTACCAATACAAAGTTATTGAGAATAGGTCATTTTAATAAGCAATTTTAATTATACAATAATTTTATTTCACTTTGTACTAAAATAAAATGGCATTGGTTTAATTATGTCAATATTAGCATTTATACATATGTGAAGAGCTTTAAATGTATCATATTTGGACAAAAAACAGGCAAGAATTATAATCACTTGATGAAACCTAGGTCCAAAGAAAATATGTGGTCAATTTCATTAGCATTTGATATGAGATATTGTATTCACGCGTCGAATGGTCGCCATTAATTGACTTTATTGTTTAGGCTGAAACAGAGGGTAAAGACGACAATAAACAAGCTACGTTAGGAACACAACAGCCCGCTTTTAGCAGCAGACCTCAATCGCCTGACGAGGTATAGATATTGGCAATCTTGTACACAATGGCACAAAAATTTGCACCATGCACATGATTATCACGAGTTTTAGATTCAGCACAAGCACCTATCTTTGCACTAGCACCGTTTCTTTATTCAATTTTATTTGGCACATATTTTTTATTTGTATAAAATATGTATAGATTTGCACACTGCTTAGACATGTCTGTCGTAACATAGGAAAGATATTTGCGTTAAAGGTATCTCTCAATTATGTATGAATGTATGTACAGAATTGAATTTATATGCATGCTGTTACATTATTATACATTTTATATGACAATCAGTCTACTCTGTATGCGATATTGGCTTTCTAACTACTCTTCTATATATCTTAATAACTTTTCCTGCTTTGGCTTTTGCTTATTAACACATGTAAATTATTTTATATCATTATGTTTATTGTTTAATGTATTTTTATCCCAAGACGAAAGATAAGTATTGAAGAAGAATTTTTTTTTCGGACTATTTTCAATTGTTTTGTATAATTTTATATATTTGTATACCGACCGTATAATACGTAAGCATTTATTATTAGCTTTTGTAAAATGATAATGTATTAAAAAATTGTGGATTTAAACTGAATTTATTACTTACTTACATATTTGCATCAATTTCAAGTTCCCGTGAAGTAAAGTGAATAAGATCTGTGATTGAAGGGTGCGGTAAAGAGGTACACACGTGGATAAATCAACTGGTGGCCTGCTAGGTGTAGGTGGTGGCCAAGTCGTCGCTTTTTTAGTGCTTCGTTTTATCGAAATAAAAATAACATTTTAAAATTTCAAATGCGTTACAGAAAGTTGCGGTCAAAGAAGAAAAAGTCGAAGAAGAAGTAAAGAAAGCTAAGGTTACCAGTGTTAAAAAGAAGGCTGAGGATTTGCCTGAAATTGCTGATTATGACAGACCTGACCTCGAGAAATATGAGAAGATGTCGCCTACTCCAACAACTAAGGATAAGCCAGAAAAAGTATTTTTTTAATGCAATTGTAACTAATTCATATTATTTTTATGAGATAAAGATCAATAATAATGTTAAATATTTATTCTTTAGCCGGCAGAGAAGCCAAAGGTGCCTGAAATCAAGGCTCCAGAAGAAAAACCAGCAACACCTAAAATTGAGGTCATTCGTGAGAAATCTCCGAAACCCGAAGCACCAAGGAAGCCTTCACTCGCTCCTGTTGCTCCCGTCGGAAGAAGAGGATCTCTCATTCCTCCACCAGAGGAAATGGGTAGACGTCCGTCACTTATTATAAGCGATGAGGTAAGCATCTTTATTTTCTTTAGCTATAATATTATATTCGATCTAGTTAATAATTTACCTCCAGAGTATAAATTTAGCTTCATTTCAAATGACATCAATGTGAAAAAAGGTATGAATAAATATTTAGATGTGTCTTATAGTTGTGTCGTCCAATCTTAGTGTAGTGATATGTTGTTAGGTACAAATATCGAAATCACAATTGGGAACAGTTGATTTTGGTGCACTAATCTGGTTTTGTTTCATGTTTATATAAATATGTCTAAGTACCAATCGACGCAATAATCACTAGTGTCGATATTTAAGCCTAACTAATTACAAAATTGTAAGCCAACCCGTAGATATCCTATTCTCTTAAGCCGAACCCGTAACATATACCCCAAAATGCCCTTTGAATTTTGCTAATAATCATCTATACAACGATGATGCTTCACATCAAATCATGAATGCTTATATGATACTGAAGTTAGTGAGTTATTGGTTTTAAGCTTAGACTCCGCCACTCCCTGCTTCTAGTTGAGCAATTGAGCATATTGCACCATTTAAGCACAAACACAAAAAAACCGTAGTGAATTAGATATTAAGATAGTACAAAACGTAATCCACAGGAGAATAGAAAACTAAGACCCGGTGAGGTGATCGAAGAGAAGAAGGTAATAGCAAAGCTACTACGAATATTACATGAATGCTATACGTTATAATACTGCCGTGAAAAAAAAATTTAACTGTATTCCTTTCAAAGGAATTATCTTAATGCATTTGCATCCGACGCGGATAAACTTGACGTTCGTCTGGATAATGACATATCAAAAGTCGCGACTTTTTTGAACCAGTAATCGAATCGACTAGGCTATATTGTTTATGATTTTGTTTAACGTCATTTAAAATATGTTGTTATCCAGGACTATTATATCTGAAACGTTTTTTCGTACAAAGCACAAGACTAAAATGCACATATTTTTAGATTCGTAGCACACGAATAAACTGCACAGCTTGTAGCACGTCTGCACACAAATAACGTTCGAAATCGTGAAAAGATACTGAAAGAAGCAATTAGGTCGCATGGTGTGTGCAAGGAAACATTTCTTGCACACCATGATAAGAGAAGACTAACAAACGATTAACATGAAATGGCGCAACACATAACGTATCTAATAAATTGCACCGCTGAGGTCATTGCACCAAATAATGCGATATAGGTAACAGGGCAGGCAATGTAGGTCAAGCAGGTTCGGTGGCAGAGATCTTAGGTAGGCAGTAGAATGTTATGAGGGGTTATTATCAATATTTTTTTACAAAAACAGGTCACCAAATTACGTCCTGGAGAAGTAATTGACGAGAAAAAGGTGAGATCGTTTGGGTCTGGTCGAGTTTAGGTGGAGGCTGCTCGCTTTTGCAAAGATTTTGTCATATTTTTTTTCTTTTTTTACATCTCTTTTAAATTTTTCTTTATATCTTGTTTAATTTATTGACATTTTTATGACATTACCTACATGACATACATTATGATCAAAATAATTTTACAGATTCCCACTTTAACATTTATTTACTATTTGCTAAAATTTGTTTGTCTATGTGGCAAACATTTTCCATGCAAATTACAAATCTACCTGTACATAAAATCTCACAGTAGATTCTTCTAGTCCCCTATCAAATACCCATTTTATATTCTGAACAGACTTAGTACATTCTTTTAGTTTAATTAGATGTTCTTTTCTTACCAAATGAGTTTAGAAGCCGCTTTGCCGACTAGCGGGGGATATTCTCCAACTCTGCATTAAGTTTGACTATTGCCTTTTAAAGAACTATGCATACAGGACAGAATAGTTCTTCAAAAGTCAGAGCTTCGTAGTTTACTATAGAATTGCTTTCTTTTCCGATTTTCAACTAACATGTTTCTTAGTTTTTACAATTGTTCTACTAATTTAAAGTCGAACAGTAAACATACACCTAATAATTTGACAGTGAAAGATATAATAAAATAATAACACTTTGATAAAATCAGGTACATAACATGACTGATAGTGACTCTGCAGGTAGTGAATGGCAGATTTTTAATAATTTCGTTTTGTTAAGTAAGCACTGTAGAGTAACTGTCATCGTATATATGTACATCGACACGTATAACATCTACAAAGGTTAACAACTTTTTGACACAATTTATGCATCAACACATATAACACTTAAAAAGGTTAACAATTTTTATTTTTGACTTATACTGCAAGATTAACAATGAATGAATAACTAAAAAATATTTTTTCTCCAAAAAAGAAACGCGGCAGGCCGGGTGAACTCGCGGATGAGGTATACATGTGTGAAAAAAATATATGTTTAGATATCAATGTTAAAGAAGAAAAAATCTTCTAGATCGTGGCTAACATAGACATTTTTCCAAAGTGATTAATTCTATAAATGTTTTAGTACAAATCACAAGAAACTTTAAACAAAATATGCCAATTATAAAACGATAGAAAGCCGTACTATGATTGGTAAAACATGCCGAATACTTTTTTCAATTTTTGTTATATAAATAAACGACCGTCAAAACTGCCGTCAGTATTAACAGCATCATAATATAAATGTATACTTTTAACTTAATAGAGCAAATAACACCTTGTCATTGTAACATAAATAGTGTTAAAAACCTCGGCATGCTAACTTGACGACGTTCATAATAACGTGCACCTAACATATGTAAATCTTAAAATTCCGACATAATATGTAACATCTGTATTTAAAAAAGCATGTACTTTAACTTTAACTATAATATTTCTAAACGCCTTTAATAATACGCTTACTTTCCTTTTTTGTTCATTAACGACAAGTTTGTATATAAAATGATCTTTTTCTCTCTTCTTTTGTAAACATTTGTACGTTCACTATTGTTTTTTGATTAATGATTCTTTTCAATGTAACTAACTTCTGTAAGATGCCGCAAAACATTCTAAAACATAAGTGATGATAAATCTATAGCACAGATTCCATTGCACTGTCGTGTCCAATTATGTCGTAATGAGCCGATTATAAATCAAACAAATTTAGAATCGGATGCTAAACAAAGATTCTATTATTACCAGCCATTCGATATAGAATAGTGCCAAAATTTATCTCCATGACGCAAATAATGCAACTCGAAATGCATAGAGCAATATACATATAATAATATCGAAATGCCACTAGAAAATATCACGGCCACAGATGCGACAAAAATAGTGAAAGTTTAAAAGTAAAATGAGCCTCGACATTTACAAAATAATATTTATTGCGAAAATTACTGGTTATCAAACAAAATTAACTATGATTCACGATGATCTATGATGAGGATGTGGGAATGTAAGTTTGGCTTTCGAAATCAATTGCAGATGCCTTGTGAATGAATTATGTATTGATCACACTTAGAGCCAACCGTGAAAAGTAATTTTTAAAAAACAGAAATAGAGCTACTATGCTGCTAATGTACTGTATGTATGGCGAATAAAAGTTCTAGCGAGTTTAATTACTTTGTAAGCATTAAAACAAAAGAGAATCTGACATGTTAGAATGATTGATGGCTGCTTTTATAAATCTGGTCTAAAGAATTAGGCCAAGATCAAAATCAAGGTGAAGTATAAATCTACAACCCTTAACTGCCGTGACTTGTCAGAATGAGAGAATTATAGCACAACTCTGAGTTGTTAAAAAGACATATGACTTCGATAAACTCACCTGTCGCGTGTATTGTTGATCTGCAGTAACAATTAGTTTTCTCGCATATGCATATTTACCAGTGCATCGGAAAAAGCTTAGTACTTTATAATGAAAGCAAAAGAATAAGCAAATATGACGTGGTCAATGAAATTCGAAATGAAAATCTGATTTTAGGAAGTAGATATAAGTACACAAAACTAAACATGATATAAATATAGATAATTTATTGAGCTACCATTAATAAACTTTGGCTACAAATAGTTTTAAAGTGATTGATACATGGGATAGCGATGAGAATACCTTATGTGATGCGCGTGGGCTCGTTATTCTAGCTGTGGGTTGATCACAATACTGGTGCCACAGGAACATTTGGCACGAGCACTGGCCCTATTGATATGGACTATCAGTTCGAAGCATTGCATTATTTTATATCTTAATTTTACCTTTCAGTTCAAATAATATTCTACCCATGAAATAAATCGCCAACATCACTACTGAGGTTTTTTACGACTGAGCCTAATATTACAGACATTTTCAAGAAGTGATTAATTTTCAAGTGGAAAACATCCATCAAATTTTAATGATTTAGTATCTGACATATTAACAGATTCCTCAAAAGAGAGTTCAGAAACTAACGGCTCTAGAAAAGATAACTATATATCAGGTCTGTCAACAATGTATAACAGAATGGTCGCCTCGTTAACGATGCGAGTAAAATTCGAGGTTAGGTCAGTTTGCCAGTGATGACAATCATTTGAGTTATAAGAATTTATTCCTGGACGCCAATCAATCTTTCGAACACCTTACGCAACCACTCAATCTTGTGTGTACAAAAACAGACTGCAACGCCAAACAGACGTCTAATTATTCGTAACGAATTTAACATCGTTTGATGTCGATATTGTTTCACGACCTCTTTCCGAAGTCAAGCGAAATTTCATAGCATTTCCTGATTTGCTCTTGAATTGAGTTGAATGTTAATTTTGAGCTTCATTTCACGAAATGATTGATTGTTACAAATGTTCTGATGTCCATGCATCTAAACGGTCTAACGCTTCCTTGCGGCCAAATTTAAAGTGGAAAGTACTCCAGATATCTGCCGACGACAACCACACATATGTTAACAGCATCGTCCAAGTGCACACCACATGGATGGCTCACCTTAATCTGATAATTAATTGAATTGGTCTGCTGATTTGTGTTGCGCACAAATAGACTCCCGCGCTCCCCTCACCCCACCATAGCAAGGCGACCATGTCTGAGCGACCCCTTCTTCAGTCTTTTGACATTCGCGCCCATTTTTAGATGGAACGACTCATATCGAACTGCCCCATAACGAAAACTGAAAAAATAGGGTGTAACACTTAAGCTATAGTAACTAGTTAACATTTTAAGCATTTAATTGGGAGAGATAATTTTGAAAATGATTTATAAAAAAGTTGCGTTACTTTTGGTAATAGTTCAAGAAGTAACGTTCGTGTGAAAGTTATAATAGTGTGAGATAGCTATGGAACTGTGATAATTTCTGTGATTTTAAGATACTTTATTTGTTAAATATATGTTTTTGATTCTTTTGTGGCACCTTGATAAGTTTATGTGCTAACTACGATGGCAGCGGTTGCAAAAAAACCACTTGCCGTGCCTAAACCTAAAGTGGACCCGGTAAGTATTTACTTATTAAAACTTAAGGCTTTATTTTCCTTTTTAATATTTTTTCAATTTTATGTTTAATTTTAATAAAGAAAGTCATCGACATACAAATGCTAATTTTAAAGTTATATTGTTTATATATTAAGTCTTGGTTATATGAAGTGATTCAAATAAAAAAGCCGATCTAACTAAAAAACTTATATTTTGAGCAATCAGCGAATTAATGTAGCTATTTAATAGATGTATAAATCTTAGTACAAATATTAATAGAATTTTTTTTAGTTAAATTGTGAAAAAAAAAGGTTTTCTTTCTCAAATTTTGTACGCACAACTTTTTGAAAAAAATTCCTTAACAAAGTTTTCTATGTTGTGTAAAAAGTTTAAAATCATAATGTAACTATAGCTAAAATATAGGTGTACTTTGATAGGCAATGAAAAAAATACACAACCTTTTAAATATTTTTACTGCAAAAATCTTTAATACCAATATATTTTAGCAACCTCTTCTAATTTATTACTTGGCCGAAGTTGCAAGGTAAAATATAACGCTGATGAAAGGTTGATATAAAATATGGACCGCGGTATATTAAACACTAGCAGAACCGCGCGGCTTTGCACGCGTGTACTTCACATTATACATAGCTTTTGTTCATCATGGATAATGTAGAATTCAACTGGTAAAAGAATTTTCAAAGGTCCAGTAGTTTTGGAGCCTGTTCAATTGAAACAAACAAAATATCAAACCTTTCCTCTTTATAATATTAGTGTAGGTAATTCTCGAGTGTAAATTTGTAATCAACAATGAAATCAACAAAAAAAATCTTTTAACAACAATGAAAACTTTGTACATATTTATGTGCTAAATGCGCAGTAATTTTTATGGACACCAGGTTTTATGCAATATATAAACTAAAAAAGTAATTTACGGTAAAATCCTACAAAGTCAAATAAAATCATCTAAAATATTACAAACATGCATATTTATAC
>DWET01000019.1:0-11876 GCA_018247135.1 Paramimus stigma | reverse complement strand
CATCTGCATGCTAGTTTGCTACCGTTATGGTATAGAAACAAAAAAAAACTGAACTAAGAACCGTCGAATATAGACAGTCCCGCATATTATATTTTCGAAGGTGGTAGAGTCTGTGACCTGTCCATGACTCGCCTGCTTAAATACCACTGCTGCACCTATTTCTTCCGTGAAGCAGCAGCAATGCTGTGTTTCATGTCAAAGGGTGCAGTATGCTGTCTACTGGACAAAGAGGCATTCCATCTTAAGCCTCAGGGGTAGCAACGCACCCTCTTGCAGTCTCGCATGGACAGTTTCTATGCGAGTTTGTGGTAGGGTGTCTATGGGCGGCAGGGACCATTTAACACCAGATGGTCTGCACTCACGTTTGCTACCTTCATGACACAAAAAAAATATTATACTGAATTTGTGCATTAGGGTCAAAGTTTGAAGAATGCACAAAAAATAGACTTTGTAACTAAATTAACGGCCCGTTCCGGTTTTGTGGTGTCACTCCGTTGTGTTAAAGTTAAACGGCTTATTTTGTCGGAACAAGCAAAAGTGTAGATAAACTTGACGACGATGCAAGATCGCTGTTATTTTCGAGTTTCTGGTGACAAAGACTGAACCTAATGACAGCATAATATTGATATATGTATTCCATTTCCATTGCTAGCGACTTTATATCGAAGTCCTAATATGTTACCTTGTATACTGAGTTCTGAATAAACTTTTATAGACGTCTTTAGATATTATATGTGTTAAAATTACAAATATACAAACTAAATTGATGCAGCAAAAAGCTGCTTTCTTTCCCTTCGCATTGCTTTGTTGATCATTTTTACCCAACATGTGTGTAAATGTCTCAATTAGTTTCAGATCGATATTGTTTAATATTTGAACTTTGATCACAATAACTACACACAAGTAATAAATTAGCCTAATAGCAATTATGTGCTTAACCTAAAACTAAGCATGGAACGTAAGATATAAACTTATAACAAGGTTTGTTGAATGTGATTTGAACAACTGGTATTTTATCTATTTAAAGGCTTTTTCTTTCTCTTTCTCGCAAACACAGTGTTTCGAAACATGTCTGTCTCCCCAGAGGATATTGAAGAACATGCCAAAGCAAGTTATAGATATGTAAGAAGTTTGAATGAAGTCGGTATTGTGCTAAAAGCCTTCTATTCAATATTTCTGTTTATATCTCTAAGGCTCTATATTTCAAACAACTGCCGCCTGCAACCCTTTTTATGTCCCACTGGTATTTTAAACTAGAAGACTTCTAGCGAGACGTGGTTAAGAAATGGTGGATTTTCACCCTTACCAAATCTTATTTCAGAGGTTTCTTTTACGCCACATATGGTATTTATGCCATTGTTCTCATGAATCAGCTAAGCAACTATATATTGATGCCATTGCAACACCCGAGTAGGGTTCCATGTTAAAGATTCATCGTCATAAAACAATAATTTATTATGAATATACTTTATCAAAGTTGGTATGACAACTTTGATAATAGTATAGTGGTATGACAATTTTTTTTATACCGGCTTACCTCACGTTTGTTTTCGGAATAGCCCGACTAGACAGTCTTCGCCGCGACCTTGTGACCGGTGGTACCAGTACCAGTGGTACACTACTGTACCACTTAAGTGACAGCATTATATAGGATGTTAAAGTTGGTTACGTGTCGGGCCAGTTTAAATATTAATACACATTATTAAAGATCGTTAGAAAATAATATGTGACTATTCTCCATCATATGGGGTTATTAATAATCGTTAATATGCAATAAAAATAGAAATGGACTGAGAATAGAACCCTGGGGGACTCCGAGTATTTTTGATCCATGTTCCTTTTTACCCTTCACTTCAACCCTTTGGGTGTTATTATTTTTAGTAAAAAGTTAGAATATGGAACGTAAAGGTACTTTAATGTCATAGTATGAATGTTTCTTGACCAAGATTTTATGGTGTAAAGATATTATACATTATTATTTTTTATTCGATCGGGGGACCACAACACTAATGATGCAATTGTCAAAAGTACAGTAGTAGAGATGTACTACTATGTAGTAGAGATGTGTACTAGTATGTAGTAGTACACTGGTAGAGATTTAACGTCTCACCCTCGTACTCACCACCGCTGCACCTGTATTTGCCGTGTATCAGCAGCAGTCTTGCGTTTCGGCAAAGAGGAGTGAGCCTATGCGAGTTTGAGGAGGGTGTATATTGGTGGCAGTTACCACCCGATAGTCTGCTGATTTGCTACTTCATTGAAATAAAAAAAGTTATACAATAATACACAATATAAATAGTTTAGTACAAGCAACAGCAGTATAGGAAATTAGGATGTGTACAGTAGCTTACAAAGAATCAAACGCATAATAGCATAAAATAGTCTCTATAGACATCTGCAGACAACTTCAATTAGAACGTATGTCCTTTATATATGTACTTATGTACTTTATAAGGTTATTCGTCGGAATCGGCTTATTTGGGTTCTGGTTTTTCGTTTGGAATGCATTGTAATTAAGTTAGAACTGAGTTTCAGAATATTCCGACTTGTTCTTAATTTATTTGAGGTTCGTATATGAGTTTCCTCCGGTTATAAGTTAGCTGCACTGCGACCGACTGCGCACGTAGCCAATACACTTTTTACCACATAGATATCTTGAGAAAATCGTCCCATCGCATCACTGTCATTCAATGGCTTATTGCCTCGTTAACTGGCACCGGAGGCTCTAGACTAGATCAAACTCTGCCCGCGCTAACTACCCATCTTCATGAAGCTTTATGTTATCCAAGTTTTAACGATCAAAGTTACCTGCCAATAACAGAGGTGTTTTTTTTTATAAAATCGATAATTTCGTAAAATGGAGAAGCAAAATAGTTTCTAAAGATATTTACAATGAAATTAACGTTTTATTTCCAATCACGGGTAGCGGTTTGATTTCTGGTGTAATTAATATTAGTTTACGTTTAGTTTCAAATTCTGTAGAATCTTAGGTCTTGAATCTGTATTTGCACATCTGATTATTACATTTATATTTATTTTCTTTTGCCGCTCTTCTTCTTGTTTTTTTTAGTTCGCTATTCGACGGGTCCTGGGCTCGATTCCCAGCAGAACAGAAATTTGAATGATTAATTTATATTTGTGTTTCTGGTCAGTTGTTTTTGTTGTTGTCTTTGCATTTCAATGAAATCTAAAACACGGGGAATCCTGGAGTGCAGCATTTATTCATAAACAAGTTTGTTAAAAGCATCATTAATTAAATATATGAATACACTTTGAGCTCAAATGAAATTTAAACTGTACAACGATGAGTAATTTCGTTTGTAATCTAGCAACTTGATTATTCATACAAGACTTGGTACGTACTCTTGTATAAATTATAACAGCTTAAATTATCTCATTATTACCAATATGCATAAATAAGATTTATACATCTTAAGATGATGGTTTATCTTTGTTATCTTTTCAGTGTATGACACAAGGCTGACACAATTGCAAAGAGGCTTAAAAATTATCCGTTTCTAAACCAAGCCCCCTACCATAATTCAAGCTGAACCCAAATGTAAATAACAATACATTTAACTTATACATGTATTTTGTTCGACATAGGTAATCCACTTTGATATTTACCGCTAGAGGGGTAAATTAATAGCACATAAATATCCTCCGCTCGTAACCGGAACCTCAGATACGGAAGGTATCCATAGACTATTCGTCGACAGTATTGTGACAACTAAAAACCTTCGTGGCCAAACCAGATACCAAATTCGTATCATCTTAAATGAAAAGAGACGCAATTCTCAGATTGTGTTTATGTTACAATAACCGCAATGGCGAACTTTCAAAAGTGTATAACTGTGAATAATAATCACAACGCTTTCAGTGATTCTCCAAATATAGGAATGTGAGTTCTGAATGAGCAATAATCTAGTCTAACCTAACTGATAACTACTAGCCAATACCTGTTTACGTCGCCACTACCCTTACATTTATCACTTGAAAAAGATTGTGATAGATATGGTGTTTTGATTTGCAAGGAAGGACGGAATTCATGAGACAACAGTCTCAAACTTGCTTCCAGTCGGAGGGACTGGAAATAAGGAAAGAGGAGGAGTCCTCTTTCTTTATTTCTAGTCCAAAGAAGTGTCAACTCATCCTTATACAATGTCGGATTCGTATCGTCGTACCAGTGACACTGAACACATAACACCGGGTGACCTGCATGCTCGTTTCCAAGTCGCTCTCAAAATCGTTTACAGCTTTAGTTTCTGTTTCTTATATACCACATCACAAATAGTCTGTGCCCTCACAGTCGCTGTGTGGGGGAGTGCGAAGCGCTGTGAGTGTAAAACATTATTAATTTAGTGACTGGAAACACAATGTGGTGTTAATTAACACCGATCTTCAATTTCGCCCGCGTTCGTTCGTTGAATGTTAAATTATCCCGAAACGTCAATTGGCACGTCACCGCGTCGTCGACAATCTTACCTCACAAACATCATGCTAATGTAGTATAGGGATGTTGATAACAGCAAATTGAAATACGTTTTGAAGTAAAAACTTGTTTTGTCGCGAGTTAAATTCGGGCGAACGAAAAACACCTTTTTAAAAACTATTTATTTTATAATCACGGAATTACAGTAGGTGTTTATAGGTTTACAACTGATACAAGACTAAATAATTAATTAATACAATAATAGGATGATGGTCGGCGCGGCATCACATGACGCGCATCAGATATCGCCTGGTGACACCTCGTCAGCACATTCTATAGGTGTGCAGGCAGGAACCGTGGGTTATGGCGTGGTAACTCCTCCCTCCTTAAGATGGAAGCGCACCCTGCAGCTTCCAGTAGCGTCCTCGCTACTAATTGTCTCCTTGGCTTTCCTCCCAGAAAGCCACTTATATAATTTCCAAATTAAGATAGCTATTAGAACTATGTAGCATATGATTGAAGTCCAGCTCGGAGCAGCCATCATTACAGACCAGCTGATGTCATTTTCGTCGTTTAATATCTGCGCTTCAGCCATGAGTTGGTGTAAGTTATCTAGAGATGAATCTTCTAATTGAATTTCGTATCGGATGTTATCCGGAGGTATTGCCTGATCCTTAGGTACGGGTATGACTTCATGTAGGTAGACAGTGTTCATGTGAGTTTGCAAGGTTATGTTGTTGAGCCGAATTTGACAATCCTTCGTTAGTTTTATAATATTGACTCCTTGTATTTTCTTGTATGATGTCCTAGATCCGCACTGGATTCGTAGTATAACTTCTTCATTGTTAATGACAATCCAGCTATTTTCTTTAATCTTCTGTATTTTTGCGGTTTTCAAATTGACCTTTGCATAAGTGCAGTTTGCTTGTTTATGTTCAATAAGAGACGGGATGCAATCTTTAGTCGATGTCATTGATCTCATGTCCAATGACTTGCAGAGGTAGGTATCTTCGCTTATGAGATGACAATCTTCTTTTGAGTAGGTGTACTCTTCACTTCCAAGGATAAGGTATTTGGATACAGGGACAACAGCTAAGTTATTTTTATTAGGGATGGAAAATAGGTGGATAAAATCATACATATTATTATCAACAGAGGGGATCTCCAAAATAAAGGTAAGTGTATATTGTGTACTATATGCTTTTATATTTATCGATCTTTCTATTATGTGAATATTACTAACATTTATTTCTGTTACAGGTTTAAACGAGACGAACTTTTGTAGCTTCAAGATCTCCAAAACCAGATTTTGTGAGCCTATTATGCTGGGGTGAACAACTCCTAATTGCGAAAATGACATCGCATCTTCTAATACCATAAGTTTATCTAAAATTAATTGTAAACTAAAATCAATTTGAACATACATATCTAAAAAATTAATATGATTTGTTAAAGAATTAGTAACTATACTTATATTTTGTAAGACTTTAGCTATGTTATTTTGATTAATATTAATTTTCTTAATTTGGTTATTGAACTCGTTAACTGTGCTTTCGGCTATCATTAATGATTTTTTCTGTAAAGTTTGCGACCTTTGCACTTGGTTTTTAAGATAAGAAATTTCGTTTTCATATTTTACAGCATCATCGTTATCTAAATTTCCTGTAATGGCTTTGACAATAGATCCTAGACCATTAATTAAACCACGTTTAGCTCTCACATGCGGTGTGATAAAAGCGATCTTTTTATCGATAAGACTAATAGTTTGAAATATCTGATCCTGATAAGTCTTATGTAAATTGTTAGAAGATAAGTTAGATTCTGCTAATTTAATACTTGTAAATAATGCCATTAATTTAACTGTTGTAAGATGTAAATCTGAAATATTATATACACAAGCAATACTAAAGGAATCTATTTGTTTTAAAACCTTTCCTTCTCTCAATAAAAGGACACCATTAGTGTTATCTACGGGATCTATACTAAAGTTTGCGGCTGCGTAGAGCACGAGGGCTCCGGTGACGACCGTCCTGGAACAAGGTGAGGTCTTCGTAATAGTTTGAAATGAACCCTAATAGATTTCGAATTTGGGTGAGTACCTATAATTTCTGCTACGTTATTAGGATGAAGGTGAATTATTTTATACGGACCTTTAAAAACTGGTTTCGTTTTGTCATTGCGTGCTGTTTTGGCGACCTGCTTATAAACTGTTTCACCTACCTTGAAAGATAAGTTCTCAGCCTCCTGGTTACGCCTTGCTATTACCTGTTCTTTGTTTTTGGACATATGAGCAGCTACACATTCTTGCACAGCTTCAGCGTTCATTCGATGCTTCATAATATAATCGTGATAAAATTCTTTGCTGTAATACAATTCTAAAGGGTTTCGAGAAGAGGTATGGCCAAAAAGTAATTCATGGGGGGTATATTCTGTAGCAGAGTGTACAGTGTTGTTATATGCTAATATCGAATATCTCATAATACTTTGTATAGGATCATCCTTATTGGTCATCCTTTGTATACGAATTATTTCTGCAATAGTAGAATGAAAGCGTTCAATAGGAGAATTCGAATTGGGGTTGTACGGGGTAGTAAAATGTATATGAATTCCATGTAAGGCACATAATTCTTTTATAACGTCATTTTCAAATTTAGAATCAGAATCGGTAGTTATTTTAAGAGGTAAACCAACAATTGAAAAATATTGCAATAATGCTTCTGCTATATTAACACTGTTAACCACGCTTAATGGCAATGCTTGCGCATGTTTAGAAAAATTATCAATAATTGTCAAAAATGTAGCTCCACCTGTGGAATAAAGGTCCATGAATATATGCTCCATAGGTTTTGTAGGGGTTTCTGTAATGTTTAAAGGGGGTCTTAATGGGTTACGTTCGTATTTCGCTCTTAAACATGTATCACATTGGTTAACATATTTTTGGATAGTTAACAACATACTAGGCCAATGATAATTTTTATGTAACTGTTTATACGTTTCTTGAATACCGCGGTGAATCGTTTTACCTTCATGATATTTCTTAATTAAATCTTGTTGTTCAGTTTTGTTTTCTACTAAAGTGACACGTGAAAGACATTTAAATAATTTAGGACCTCTGTCGTTAAAAACTGTAGAATACACTTTAGAAAAAATAGGGTATAATTCATCATTATAGAAATAGCAGTGAAATACTCTATCTGCGATCGTATGTTCTTTTAGGAAATTTATAACTTCTTGTTCAGTGTTGTTAACCGGGATAAAAACGTCTTTAATAGTGTAACGTGTACTAGTCGATCTATTATCTACTCTATACGCGGAACCGGGTGTTGATCTTATGTGAAACTGTTTTAATTGTCTATCAATCGCATCAGCTACAATAGGTATATTTTTACTGGTATTATTATCTACCTCAATTTGATCATTAGTTATTGGTAAACGATCGGTTGTCACTATACTCATACTATCAGATTCAGGGGGTAAGTCAGATAATGGGGCATTGTCATTTACATTATCATTATTAATCGCGTTTTCTTCATTATCATTATTATTTCTAACATTTTCAAAAATTCTATCAATTATGTCTTCTTCGCTGTAATCTAAATTAACTGCTAATGATTCTATGCTATTATGAAATAGTTTTGCTCTCGACAGTGCATCAGCGTTAGTATTTTGTAAACCTTTTTTATATACTACGTTAAAATCATATTCCGCAAGTTTAAGACGCCAACGCGTTAATTTTGAATTCGGGTCTTTAATTGACATTAACCAGGTCAGAGGTCTGTGGTCAGTATAAATGGTGAACTTACGGCCATAAAGGTATGGTCGAAAATATTTAACGGCCCAAACTATAGCTAACAACTCTTTTTCTATCGTGGAGTACCGGGTCTCTGTATCTGAAAGTGTTCGCGATGCGTATGCAACGGGTTTATCATAACCTACATTACCTTGGGATAATACAGCGCCTAAAGCAAAATCTGAGGCGTCTGTTGTTAAAATAAAAGGTTGATTAAAATCTGGATATTTTAGAATAGGGTCAGTGGTTAAGATCTCTTTGCATTTATTAAAAGATTTTAAAAATTCTGGTGAATGTACTACTTTGTGGTTTTTCTTTAGACAGACTGTCATCGGTTTTGTTAATGCTGCAAAGTTTTTAATAAATTTACGGTAATATCCTACAAGTCCTAAAAATGCTTTAATATCTTTTTGCGTTTTTGGTAGGGGAAAATTAAGAACTGCTTTAATTTTTTCTTTATTCGGTTTAACACCTGTGTCCGTTAATTCATGACCTAAAAAGTTAACTTGCTTTTGTAAAAATTCCGATTTATCTAACTGAATTTTTAAGTTGTGTAATTTAAAACGTTCAAACACTTCTTTAATTTTTTCAACATGTTCCTGAAGGGATGTAGAAGCTATAATTACATCATCTAAATATGTAAATACATTATTTATACCTCTTAGTATATGGTCCATTAACCGCTGGAAGGTACTTGGGGCATTTTTTAGTCCAAATGGCATTCTCAAAAATTCATAATGACCTCGCTCTGTAGTAAAGGCAGTTTTTTCGATGTCTCTAGGGTGCATTTCTACCTGATGGTAGCCACTAGCCAGATCTAAGGTGGTAAAATACTGTGCACGTCCTAGACGATCAAGGATATCATTGATATTAGGCAAGGGGTATTTATCTTCAATTATTTTTTCGTTAAGCCGCCTATAGTCGATGACTAACCTCCATTTTATTTTACCTGTGCTATCGGGTTTTTTAGGGACAATATGAACGGGACATGACCAAGGTGATACACTTTCTCTAATAATACCTTGTTTTAATAATTTATCAACCTGATTAGCAATTTCAACGCGTTGTTGGGGTGGTTGCCTATAATTTTTGACATAAATGGGGTTTTTATCAGTCAATCGAAGTTCATGTTTAACTGCGTGAGTAAAGGTAAGAGGAATATCTTCAGAATAAAATAGGTCTCTATATTGATAGCATAACTTGGTTATTTCGCGTTTTTCTTCTTCGTTCATGTGATTAGTTTTAATTTTTTCCAGATTTTTGGTAAGTATTTTATCTATATTTGGCTTTACTTTAATATTATTTAGTTTATAGCTGTTATTTTTAGTTTTATTTTCATTATTAGAATAAGGTTGTAATTTTAAGTTAGTGTTATTATTTATTATCTTTTTCTGATCGTTATAATTTATTATAGAAGTTTTAAATAAACCATTTTTCACGTTAACAATTGCTGCTGGTGATTTTAGGCCAATTGACCAAATAAAATCATCATGTAAGTAATAACCATCAGTATAATTAGTTTTTACTGTAATTATTTGACTACATCTTGGTTCAATTCTAATTTTTTTTTCAGGATAATCAAAATGAATTGGAATGTCAGCTGATGATGTGTGAAGCACTTTATTTTTAAGGTCAATTTTACAAGACAATATTTTAAGAAGATCTAAACCTATCAAACCTTTATATTTAGGGTCAAAATTAAACAGTAAAAATTTATGATAAATGTCCGAATTAAAAGCTGGTGGTAAGGGTAAGTACGCGACGTGCTCGTGCTTTGTAGTAGCATGGGCAGTTTTTACTTCAAATGGTTCATATTCAATACCATACTCAAAAATTGTACCAAAAATTACATCGGGGGAAATCATAGATCTAGAAGCACCTGTATCAATTAAAAATTTGCCGTTATATTCCGGTAATTCAATATAGGGTAAATGGTCTTTATCATGATTATTCAATTTTATTACCTGGGTTCGTTTGTGTGCTCGTCCTGGATAAAATTTTGGTGGTCACTTACCTCTTGGTCGGTGTCGTCGTTAGCAGACACATCAAGTGGTAACTGCTCCTGATAAGACTCATAGTCTTCGTAATAAGGCTGGGTACACTGTTCAGCATACTGGTCGTCAGGGCTATAAAAGAGTTCTTCAGCAACAAAGTTTTGTTTCGGTTTACCTACCGATCTCATTGTGACGTCGGAGACACTATGCGACTGCTTGGCAGGCCTCTGGGGCATGTTGGGTCTAATGTTAAAGTTACCTGGTCTGTTTTTCCAAGGAAGAAGAGAGTCAATCAGCTGCTGGCGTTGTTCAGATGAGAGATTATTAGGTTTAGGTACAAAATTCGGTGTTATTAGACGTTGTAGAGGGTTGCGGTTACTATTATTATAAATTGGTTGAGTATTATTCACAAAATGATTATTATTAAACGGATTATTCAATGGGAATCTCTGTAGCGTATTATTGAAAGGTCTTATCATATTTTGATTAGAAAATTGAAAGTTATTCGGTTCCCTGAATTTTGCTTGCGATGAAAATGGCATATTATTAAAATTATAATTAATACTACGATTAAAAGTAATACGCGCTTCTTCTTGTCGCGCGGCAACTATAGCAGACTCCAACGACTGTGGTTGCGCTATCCTAACACCTATAGACACATTAAATCCTAACTGATTAATATACTGTTCAATTACCATATTTTCATAATAACTTTTATCTGAGTGTTTGCCAATAGAATAGAGTATATCAAGCACTTCCCTTAGGCGTTTCCCAAAGGATTCTGCATCTTCCGATTTTAGGCGACGCATCCTAGTTAATTCTTGCATAACTTGAATTTCGTTACGGGGCTCACCTAAGCGTCGTAATAAGGCACCTTTAATTGCCTCCCATGAGGGTAAATTGTCCTCATACGCAATTGCGTCTATCGCTTTTCCACTAAGCCTATTTTTAATAAGACACAATAACGCGGGGTGTCGTCTACCACCGACATCCACTAGGGCTAGCAAATTATCTACCTCTCGAATATAATAGTTTAACGTTTTCGGGTTGCCATCGTATTTGGGCATTAAGTCCGAAACCATTTTAAAATCACCATCGCAATCTTTAAGAGACATTTTTTTTTAGTAGTATATATGCACTTTATACGTAAAAATATTAAAATAATAATTTTATATGCAATAAACACACAAAAAGACACAAAAAACAAAAACACACAAAAATGCTAATAATATTCACACATATACCGGGTTGTTGCGATTTGAGCATAAACACACAAAATATATGTAAAAATATTTACGTATATATAAAAAAAATACGACAGGAAATAGAGCAAGGAACTTGGAAGTTACTGAGCACTCACCAAAGCATCCACTGCATCTCCGATCGGAATCTTGCACAGCAACAGGCTTCCCAATTTTCCAGGATACCCGTAGATCTTCGCCCTTAGGTTCTTTATAACAGGACCGCGATTTTACAACGATTAAAACCGTCTTCTTCAGGTCGAAAAGTTTGATTCTTCCCGAAGTACCGCGATCCTACCGACTGCGCCAGTTAAATTCGGGCGAACGAAAAACACCTTTTTAAAAACTATTTATTTTATAATCACGGAATTACAGTAGGTGTTTATAGGTTTACAACTGATACAAGACTAAATAATTAA
>DWET01000018.1:0-11890 GCA_018247135.1 Paramimus stigma | reverse complement strand
TTCAAGGCCCTTCATCATGAGCTCCCACCGGTCACAAGGTCGCGGCGAAGACTGACTGACAGTCTTCGCCGCGACGAAAATTCAACTGATTGATTAAAAATTGTATTATTGTGATGAGTTTAGATAGGGACATCTTAGTCAATAATGCTGTTGACATAACTATCTCTACTGAATGTAAACACTTAATTTGTTGTAGTTTCCCCTTTTTTTGTTTTGCGCTACAACAATTAATTTGTTACAGGCACTATACTTTGATGGATAAATGACTTAAATGGAAAGGTAAGTTTTATTCTTGTTAACTTTTTTAAAACTGTATGAATATAACATCCTCTATTGTATTCTGATGTGATGAAATTAATTACCGATTGATAATAATGATAAAAACTAGCGGCTGCTCTATTAGAGTTCTGAATTTGTAAATAACAACATCAATAGGTATTATTATCTTTTTTTTCTTATTAAACTTTTATCTTTTTACAGGGATAAGGGCAACAAGAAAAACTGGCAATGTTACTGTAACTTGGTAAGCTATTGTTTGCCTTTTTATCTGATTGAAAAGCAATGCTAAAATATTAATGTAGAATAGTATAGTCTCTGCCCAAGCCATTGTTTAATATTTTTAACGACTTGTGCATGTATGAACAGATAGTTGTAAAATATGTGTATATGCACAATATTGAGACATAAAAATGTTTTGTCAAGCTAGGCTGAGCAAATTATTGTATTATAAACTTAGTGATGAAATTAATTACCGATTGATCACAATGATAAAAACTAGCGGCTGCTCTACAAGAGTTCTGATTTGAGTTTTGAGCAATTAAGACTACAAAATAATTTTGAAATACATTTAATTCACCTTTTTCCTTAATTTCAGGATCACAGCAAAAAGGGGGGTCCACATCACATCTATTCTTCCGTTTGAAAGTGGTGTGTATGTATGTGCTTATTTCAAAATTTTAATAGTTGTATTTGTTGCTTGTAAATCCAATGTACTACAGACATAATTAGTGTGACCTACCTTGTGTTAAACTGTTATGCAAGTGATGACCAGACCTTCAGGTCTCCCTCAACAGAGCGAACCCACTCAACCATGTTGACCAACATTCACGTCTGATGAAATTATTGAATGTAATGAAAAATAAAACTTAAAGATTATGTTTCAGTAGATTAAAGTGCTGTAATTTTTTTCAGTTGCAATGCCCAATGTGGACAAAATAGATGTGTGCAGTGCTACTTCAGTTTTTACTAAATTGTAAGTATTTAATTCAAGAACATTGCTCATGTAAAATCAACACTACTTCTTACATGAAAAGCATGGAATAAATTTTTAATCAGTATGAACCTTTGAACCAAAACACACCATTACTGCTGCTTCATGGCAGAGATAGGTGCAGTAGTTGTGGTGACTACGCGGCGCGTCGGGTACAGTATCATCTCTTTCCCTTTATTTTTCTATTTAAATATTGCAAAATGATTGCATTTTGCAATACATCTTTGATAGCCTATTGATGTAAAACCGTAATGAAGAAGTGTTTGTATTAGTCACTAAATTTAAGGATGCTCTTAGTTTGCCCTCAGTATGATTTATATTGTGTGATGACCAGACCTTCAGGTCTCCCTCAACAGAGTGAACCCAATTAACCATGTTGACCAACATTCACGTCTGATCATAATGTGCTAAATTATAGGTTACTGGTTTAGAAATGCACCTACTAATAGTTGTAAACATTTTCAGATGGTGTGCAGTAATAAAGTACTATGGAAATATTTGATTTCTGCGGATGTGAAAAAGTAAGTATTAGGGAAAATAACATTTAGTTGTTGTACTGATGTACACTATTTATTAGTTATGTTGTAAAGAAATAGCTGATTATTTTAAAAATCTGTTGTGTGCTGTCTGTCTGTAGTCACGTTGGAATGTCTTGTGTCATTTCGTGTTGCACAGACACAGAGAGTGGTATTCAAAACTGCCGAGGTACTGTTTTTTTGCAAACTCGGTTATAAGGATATACAACAATGTTACAGTAAATTACTTGGTTGAAAGATATTTTAGTTTTGCACAAATTTAGTCACTACTTTATCAGAAGTTAATGAACACTTTCGTTGCAGGTATTGTTTGGAGAAATAAATAATAGCGTGCGCACAGTGAGAAAATAGTTGGGCTGAGCCATGGAAAAATTGTCGATTGACTTATGGAATGCTTGCTTCATATTTTTAGTACAGAAAATATTTGAAATTGTCATGTAGAGGAGAGAATTCCTGTTGCAAAGTGGCCAACCGTACATTGCGTATTTAGCACTAAGACTGTTGTATATTTCTACGTTCGCTTAAATCGAAATAAAATTAATGATGCCTAGATGCGAATTATACGCAACTTCTTTAAAAGAATTACCGACTCAGTTATAAATACACTGACAAATATTGTAAGTAAACTGCGTCGACCAAATTGTCGTCCATGTTCTGTGAAGTCTATTTTTAAACTTATGAGCTTAAAGGGGTGATAAAATCTTTAGACATGTCTGGCAGTCACAACATGTAACCAAACGCGGTGACCATTTCTGTGAGCACATGTCTGGCGCCGGCATACGTGGCAGTGAAGTATTTCATATGTGACACGCGACTGGTTGTGCCTAATAAGAGTTAACTTGAAAGTTCATTGGAAATAAACTTTCTCTCATAAATAGTATTTCATATTGAATGTCATCTTACGTTATGCTATATCAAAATCTGAAGTATCACGCGCAACATTACTATTAACCCTTTACTTGGCAAGAACTAAAAATATGAAAAAAAAGGAAATTATTGTTAAATTTTGTTTAATTTATGAATGGACAACTTGAGAAAAATAAAAATAAAAATCTAGGTATCCTAGGTTTCGAGAAAACTTAAGTACATCACAATGTACACTGCCAATTTTACAGAAATATTATAAATAAATTGTTTGTACATTTTGGTGTACACTACCAAGGACATAATGAATTACATTATTCAGGTTATTATAAATTTATTTCAAAAAAAGGAGGAAATATTTAAATTATTCTTTATTATTTTAGGTGAAAATTACGAAAGCAATTACGTTTTATTTTTCCCACAACAAAACACAAATGTACGTTACATTTTATACAGTAGACAGATGTTCTTCCACTCTTACAATATTTGCAACGCATTGTTTCATTACCTGCTTCTGGAAGATGACCTGTGTTATCAAATCTGACGCTATCAGTTGGTCGGACTGAGACTGGTTTATGGATTTTCAGATTCTCGCCTATATCGTCTGTAACGTTTTGGTTTGTTCCTATTCTATTAGACTTAGACAACCCATCAAACAATTCAAATCTGAAATCTTTCAATGAAGTCTTCTTCCCATCTCTTCTATGTAGGAGCCAAGCGTTATTTATACACATATCAACAAGTTGTGAAAATATTCCCAAGTACCAACGGTGACTTTTGAAGGGAGTTCTATATAACGATATCAACATATCTGCTAAATCGACCCCTCCCATATGTTTGTTGTAATGTTTGACCACTTGAGGACATTCTACATCTACTTTCTTTTTCTCATCCTTATCGTATCGTTTGATTGTTTCTAAGGGGTACGAGTCTATGTAGGTGCTAATAAGTGTAACCACTTTATTGTCGTTCCACTTTACGACTGCCAACTTATTCTTATTGCAAACCACCTGGGCGCTAGAACCGCGTTTCTTCTTTTTTAATTGTTTGTCAGTTGGCAATAACTCTTGACAGCCTCTGAGACGATTAGTCCTTATTGTTCCTTGACTAAGGATCTCGTATTCTTCCCGCAGAATATATGTTAGTTCAGGCGACATAAAAAAGTTATCAGCATACACAATGGCCGGCTTTTTCTTTATAGTTTGACACAATGCAAGCACTACCATACTTCCTAAACCAATTGTAGCTTCTTTCTCTGAAAAAGTCAGTCCACGAAAGGTATCGTCGCCACCATACAGAATAAAATCGTAGATGATACCCGAAACACCCGCACGGACAAAATTCTTAAACCCCCATTTCTTAGGTTTCATTTTTACGTACTGCTTTCGTTTACCTGCTTTACGACCTTTATAAGGTATCATCATCTCGTCAATGGAATATTTTCCTTCTTCTTCAATTTTCAGAAAATTTTTGCGTATTTTCTCCATTAGGGGGCGAATCTTGAAATAACGGTCTGAATCTTCCAAAGTATTATCAACAAAATGAATATATCGACGTATTTGTTGATACTTTTTGAGAGGCATAAGATCAGCAATGAGAGGGTATCTTGTTTTTCTTGCCCAATAGTCAGTATAAGCTGGCATCTGTACTATACCCATCATGATTTGAATGGCCAGGAAGCTTTTAATCTCATCTTCTGTCAGCTGAATAGATCGACCTAGTTGTTCAACTGCATATAAATTTGTATTATAAACAATGTCAGTAATTAAGTCAGGAGAAAAAAAGAAATAAAAATAATCCAGTACTGTCTCTATTTGTGTTTGATGGAGATTGTATAAGTTTTCTTCAAGAGATACATTGTGACGAAATACTGCTTTTGACCATTGATAATTTAGGGCGAATTTCTGAACCTTTACTTTTTTGGTCACTACAGTCTTTGTTGTCTTTTTACGCTTGGACCTGGTAAGTAGTAACTGCTGTCCGCTGGTGCTAGGCTGGGGAGATGATAGTTCAACAGAAGGAGATGGCAAAGATTGGATGGAGTTCAATGTGGGTATAACATTGTAGTTACTTGTATTCGGCGATGGAAAAACTTCATCAAATGTTGGTGTGAGTGGTAAAGTAATGGGTATATCATGCTGTTCGTTGTTGGAGTCAGTTGAAGTATCAAGCAAATTAAGGGCTTCTAGTGATGATGCTATTGAAGGTGGATCAGAGGTATCTGGTGAAGGCGGTATATAAGCATTTGCTTCCTCATCAGATGTGGAACTATCGTCAGAGCATGCGTTTTGAGCGGGTACCAAAGCCAAGATCTTATGGGCGCGAGTTAGTTGTAAGTTCTGCAGGCGGAAAAAGAAAAAAAAAAGTTCAAAGCAGACAGTTTTTATGAGAAGGTAAAAAAATAAATAAACAAAAACTGCCGATTCGTTGAAAAACAAAAACTGTGTAAACTTAGCAATGTACAGCGTGGTTACCATAGTTCATTTTTAGTATTTTAGTGCGTTATTGGCAACGTGCAGTGCAGTGTACATACATTTGTTTCAACCAAAATCGGCCATAAAAATTGAGACAGTAACGCATAAAACCACTTTTTGAGTAATACATAGTTTTTAGATCAAATAACACACCATTTTTTATTAGTTTTTGAGCTAAAAAGTAATTTATAACGCAAAAACTTACCCGGGTCCCGCCAACACTTTGTTGTTTCGAAGCCATTTTGAATTTGACATGTGTTGTTCAGTGTTGCAACAACGAAAATATTTTTCTACTAATTCTAAATTATTTAGTAATATTTTTAATAAAAACAAAACAAAAAAATATTATTATTTAACCAGTAAATTTTTTTTGAAATGTATGTACAGTCTAATGTACCTTACCAAGTTAAGGGTTAATATTATTTCGATATCTAAATTCAACAGTGTAGTCTGTAGGGCTAAGATGGGGACAATTGAAATTACCGATTGTGCACGTAAGAAACTATATTGAGAAACTATAGCAAGTACAACCGTATAATGAAAGAAAATAGCGCATGCGACGGGCGCGCGGATAGACTCAAAAACTCCGACTGCATTTAAACCCAACTACCGACATAAAATTTGCTATTTTTATTAAAATATCGCGCGTCCCTTTCGCACCCCTCGCATGCCTATGTACAGGAAAGCATACAATTTTACATCGGTAACACGCCCCACCCCAGTGCTGCGTAGCAGCACTAATCCCCTATGGATATGCGGGCGACGCGGGTCGTTGACCGTGTAAGGTGACCAGTCAGGGTTTTTATTTTCACCATTCGAACCCGCCCGTCTGTTCCAGGGTAAACTTCGATTATCAAACCCCGTGGCCATGTGTTTCGAGGGCTCTGCGGGTCTACAACGAATACCAAGTCTCCCACTTGTAAGGGTCTCTCTTCCTGGTTCCATTTTTTGCGTGGTATCATTTCGGGTAATACCTCTCTGACCCATCGTTTCCAAAACAAGTCTGTCAGCCGTTGAACAATTCGCCATTGTTTTCTTAAATAAAATTCTGAATCATTAAACACGCCCAAGCGTGGTAAGTTAGATGAGGTTCCAATAAGAAAATGATTCGGAGTTAATGATTCATTGCTTCCCGGCTCGACTGAAACATGTGTCAGAGGCCTACTGTTGACTATATTCTCAACTTCTGCGAGCAGCGTTATGAGTGTCTCATCTTTTGGTGCACGCTCTTTCAGTACAACATTCAGCGACGTTTTTACTGATCTTATTAACCTCTCCCAAGCCCCACCCCAGTGTGGGCTGGCGGGCGGTATAAAAGTCCATTTAGTGCCATGGTTTAGAGCCTTATCGGCCAGATCTAGTTGATCCAATTCCAAGACTGACTTCTTAAGTTCGGCATCTGCGCCTCTGAGGTTGGTACCATTATCAGAAAACATTTGTACGGGCCAGCCTCGTCTTGCGGCCATCCGTCGCAGAGCCATTATAAAAGAATCCGAAGTTAGCGTGGACACAGTTTCAATGTGAACAGCTCTGACTGTTAGGCAGGTAAAGAGAACTCCATATCTTTTCTCACGGTGTCTTCCAACTGTTACCTCCATAGGTCCAAACAGGTCCGCTCCACAATAGGAAAACGGTCTTTGATGGTGAGCCATTCTAGCGCCAGGTAAGTCCCCTAGTCTAGGGATTTCAGGTTTACTTCGCCGTAGTCTACATAACATGCATTGCATTATGACATTTTTTACTGTAGGTCGTAATCTAATATACCAGTATTTTTGTTTCAGGTTGTTAACCACCGTCTCCTGGTATCCATGAGCTGATTGGATGTGGTAATGTTTCACTAACAAGCGTGCTACATATTCTCGTCCATCTAAAATTGCAGGTCTTTTTATTTCAGGTGATACATCGGATGCTGCATCGATCCTTCCACCGGCACGCATGACGCCGTGTTCATCGAGGTAAGGTGACAGGTTAATCAATTTACTACAGGTAGGTATATTTTTTTTGTTTTTTAGCAGGGCTATTTCCATTCCAAATGATTGCAATTGCGAGTAACGCAACAATAGGTACTCAGCTGTCTCCAATCCGGTGTCTTCATAATTGTAAGTATTTATTCTTCCTTCATATTTTCTATTTATTGCATTCATTCCTTTATGTATAAATACAATAACTCTGTATGTTGTTTTCAGAAGGCGTAACCACGATGAAAAACGCGTAGGTTCCGGTACAGGTAAGTTATTTTCTTCTATTTGTACTATGGTGACACATTCTGATGTATGTTTTTGTATTTCCGAACATATGATATCGCGCGGCCACTCTTCTTCACATTTCAAAAATTCAGGTCCGTGTAGCCACTCTTGGGACATAATTGTGCTGTCATAACATTCTCTGGTCCCCACATCGGCAATGTTTTCATTAGAAGGCACATAACGCCAGTCTTCGATTCGAGTAAGCTCATCGATTTCTCCTAATCGATTCGCCACGTACATCTTGTAATTTCGAGCGTTGTTTCTTATCCAGTGCAACACTGTAGTGGAGTCGCACCAGAATATTTTTCTTTGCGCAGTCATTTTATGTTCCCTTTGTATTGTGTCAGCCAGGCGCGCGCCCAGCAGCGCCGCTTGTAGTTCCAAGCGCGGAACTGTAATTACTTTATTTCCAGCAACTCGACTTTTGCTCGATATGAATGCGACACATACACGGCCTTCGTTGTTTAACCATCTCCAATAAGCCACTGCACAAAACGCCTTAGTTGAAGCGTCGCAAAATACGTGTAATTGTAAGTTTTTATAACAGTTCTCATAAGACAAGTTATTATTACTCACGCTGTTGCTATGCGAGGCTATCGAGTCGGCTACGCGCGTCGGTCCCGGCGTAGCAGTGTAGGTAAGTATTGGCGGGGATGCTACATCTCGTAGCTGCTTCGTAGCGCATGCAGCGTCGCGTTCCCGTGAGTGCGAGCGGTAAGTCCGATCGGGAGGCGGAGCCTCGTCATTCACAATCTGCGTAGCCGCCGCATAGTGTCTCGGGAGACGCACATTCCTCACTGATTGTAATAAACAAATCCATTTTTTCCACTTTTCGTAAATTTCATCGGAAATGGATTCGTCCCAATTTATTTTTAATCGCCACGTATCTTGTAAAATAATCTTGCCGACGATAGTGATGGGTGATAATAATCCATAAACATCAAAAATGGACATTACAACTCGTAATATTTCCCTCTTAGTGGGTCTCTGTAGTCCATTTACAATATTTTGTGGTATTCTTTTAAATGACGTTTCAAATCCCAGTGTGTCATCACATGGATACCAAATAAGTCCTAACGTTCGTTCACCCTCGTATTGCTGTCCGATTTTGAACTTTACGGCTGCATTGCCGAGAGTCTCTTTTGGCACGCTAGCGAGCACAGCTGAGCTGTTGCTATTCCAATTGCGTAACTCGAAGTTTCCTTGCGTATGAATATACATAATTTCTTTTATTAATTTTATGGCAGTTTCTTCGTCGGGCAAACTGTCTATATAATCGTCCATGTAGTGTTGCGTGTATATGGCCTGAGCAGCTGATTGCATACTTTGCTCAAAGCGACGCGCATTCTTGTTTTTTATAAATTGCGCTATAAAGGGTGAGCAGTTAGCACCGAATATAAGGGATGACATAACGTATGTTTTTATGTTCGATTCATCTTTATATGTATTAGTTGTTGCGTTGCACTCGGTAGGCGATTCGTTCTCAGAAATATCTCTAAAAATAAATCGTAAAGCATCCCTGTCTTGTGGGCGGATTTTGACCCTCAAAAACATGTCTTTAATATCTGCCGCAACGGCTATTCGGTTTTCACGGAAGCGCAACATAACTCCAAATAGTGACATAAGTAGGTCAGGTCCTCTTAGTAGGTAGTCGTTGAGTGACGTACCTTCGACCTTGGACGCTGCATCAAAAACTATTCGCAGCTTCCCTTTATTCGGGTTCTGGATGCCAAAATGAGGTAAGTACCACGTCTTTGGGGTAACTTTACACTGTGTAAGTTCTTCAGCGTAATTGTTATGTAACAGGTGCTGTATCCTTTCATTATACTTCGTAGCGTATTCTTGATCCCTTTTTATTTTCCTTTCTACTCCTTTCCATCTAGCTAGTGCGTTGCCGTATGAGTCAGGCAGTACACTATTTTCATCTTTCCAAGGTAAGCCGACGTGCCACTCGCCATCAACAAGGTGGGCAGTCTTTTCCAGGTAGTCCCATGCTCGCCGATCATCTGAGTTCTGTCGCGGCTTTGAACAAACTCCCATTGCATCGATGGAGAAGGAGCGACGCACTTCTTCGTGTAATTCATTTAGATTTATAGCCATATCATCGGTGATGAATAACGTGGAGTGATGATTGGGTGATGATGATGGGGTCATCATCACTCGTCCATGCAGGCACCATCCCAATGGTGTACGGGTCGCGCACGGTTCGTTTGTGCCGCCGGTCACCGTTTCGATAGGTAGCATTAAGTGAAAATTGTCCTGGCCTATTAAAATTTCCGGTTTTAATTGTCCAGTGCATAGTTCATGCTTTATAGCACTTAAGTAGGTATATTTCTCACAATAAACGTTAGGTAAGTACTGGATAGGTAAGTTTAGTCCATTTACACTGCGCGCACTAATATTATATGAATCTCCGTTAGAGTTCGATAAAGTTATATTTACAATCTCCGATTCACACACAAGCCCGGTGTTGTCCCACGCCCCGCGAGCGTGTAACATCTGTTTACGTCCGCACAGGCCTGCGCGCGCGGCGAGCGATGCACTTATTAATGTCACTGTAGAACCGCTGTCCAAGAGTGCGGTTGCACTCGTCATTCCGTTAGGTCCGTGAATGTTTATACTGACTACTTGTAACAAGACGGAACAGCTGTTTGACGTTATATGCGTAACTATATCACTTTGCACGTTTGTTTGCGAGTCCGATCCTAAGTTATTATTATTTTGTGTACCGTTCATTTGCACGACAGCTGATTCGTTGCGATGCGTACTACGAGTAGGTATATAATGCAGTAAGCGATGGTGTGACTCGCCGCACGAGTCTACGTCACACGCGGCGGCCGGACACGTCTGCCGGTTATGATGCGATATTAAACACTTGTAGCAGATACCGGTGCGCTTCACAAAGGTCCATCGGTCTTTCCGTAACGATTTTTTAAATTTCCTACAATCGGGCAACTTATGCTTTGATACACGACAAAAACGACACTTATCGTCCGATCTATCACTCACTCGCGATGTTTGTAATAAGATTGTCTGCGGTTGATTATTACTACTTTCACCATAATATTTACGTTTATTGTCCGTTCTAATGTTCAACAGGTTCGCACTGCATGTAGATATTTTAACCGCTTCGTGACTAAGGAATTCCGACAAAATATCAAGCCTTGGTTTGTCACCGGTGCTGATGAGTGGGTAGCTGTAGTCTGCCCACTTGGACAGCAGTACTGTAGGTAGCTTGGAGAGGACTATGTTAGCCACATTCACTCCCTGCAGATACTCCTCGCGTTGAAGTGCACGAACTGCTGCGACGTAGTTTTGTATTTTAATGGAGAACGGAACTATGTCTTTATGGTACTCATGAGGAAGAGAGGCCATCTTCTTTATGTCAAACATAATCTTTGATAAAATAACGTCAGGGTTACCAAACTGTAGCTCTAAGGTAGACATCACAGTTTTTGGTGAAGTTGCAGTAATGAGAAGTGCTGAGACTGCGTCTTTGGCTGGACCGCGAAGGCATTTCCTTAGGCGCCAAATATTTTCTCTGTCCGTGAAGTTGCATAGTAAGGTCGACTCTTCATATGCTTGTTTAAATGCCAACCATTCCATGGGGTCACCGTAAAACACTGGAAGGTCACGAGGTGTGCTGATACGACTGAGTAAGTTGGCATTTTGGTTAGTGGACACGGTAGTAGTGATTAGTTCCTTCACTGCGCTGACCAACTGCTGAACTGGGCCTTCAGTGCCGACGGGTTCCCGCGGCGGGGTATACAGAGTGCCATTAGTAATTCCCTGAGCGTTAGCTCTCTGCTCCTCCAGTTGCTGCTGCTGCTGGCTTTGCTCCAACCACTTTTCCACATTTTTACGACTGTCACGGACACTTATCGACGGGGGTGGACTGTATTCTATTTCAACTGCTGCTAGGTCTGCCGCTAATCTTTTATCTATAAGGTCTATTTGTATCCGCGCCTTTTCCTGTGCCGCCTCCAATTCCAACTTTCGTTTTTGTGCCTCAAGTGACGACGAAGATGACTTTCGCGACTTTTGTGAAGTTGTTTTTTGCGAACGATTAGGAAGCACTTCGGTGACTCGCTCAATGTCCTTTTCATTTTGCACTTCACTTTTTATTGTACTTGCTTCGGGTTGCGAATCGGCTTCGCACCGACCGGACCGTTTTAACATACGTTTTGTACGCGCGTTGTCCGCCATCTTAGCTTGCGGAGTACGCAACATGTAAAAAGGTTCGAGATGCGGCTCGAAGACCACTTGTAGACTGTAGGGCTAAGATGGGGACAATTGAAATTACCGATTGTGCACGTAAGAAAACTATATTGAGAAACTATAGCAAGTACAACCGTAATGAAAGAAAATAGCGCATGCGACGGGCGCGCGGATAGACTCAAAACTCCGACTGCATTTTAAACCAAACTACCGACATAAAATTTGCTATTTTTATTAAAATATCGCGCGTCCCTTTCGCACCCCTCGCATGCCTATGTACAG
>DWET01000017.1:0-11974 GCA_018247135.1 Paramimus stigma | reverse complement strand
AATTTGAATAAAACCGTTTCAGTAGTTTAGGAGTCAATTGAGGACAAACAACGTGACATGTAATTTATATATATTAAGATATGCAGTTGTACAGGCATTTGTATTGAATATTTTCTAAACGGATATATTGAAATGAAATTTGTTTTTTAAATTTTAACTGACAGATTACACTTACATGACACTACTAATTTTCTATAAATATCAAAAGGAATTTTCACTTGCTTTATACATTTTTAAGACTAATTTTTAGCTAATTATTTTTATAACTGATTCCTATATACCAATACTACCAATGCTACCAATTACAAGATTAAAGGCTACAAAATATCCAAGCTGTAAAAAGTACTTTTCTTTCATACACTTGAACAAAAAACTCACTTCTTAATGTCAACTTCTACTCTGCCATTGTCATTGATTGTGACAGTGTTGACTGCATCCAGGGCAATGTCGACAGCCAGGTCTGCCCAGCGACCAATGTATTTTGTACCAACACAGGAACGGATCTACAAATAAAACAGTATAAATCAATATTTTTTGTAACCACAACACTTAAACAGCTGAATTAATTAAAGCTAATAGTTTTTTCAATTAGAGACATTTATTTTCTCAAAAGACTTACATTTAAAACACTTATAGAGAAAATTAAGTAACTAGTAGTATAAAAATAAATTGAATAGGCTTACAGACTATAATATCAGTGTGCAAAAAATACAACTATTTACAAAGTAACAAGATACAGATAATATAAGAAATGAAGGATAGTGTTAGTAATTAATTACAGTTGTAAAACAGTTACACACTTCTAATAAATAAATAAATAATAATAAAAAAGCATGCTGCCTGCCATTTTTAATAAGTAAATTAGTAACTGTGACAAAAGTTTTAAGTAATTTTTTCTGTCTTAACTTTGTTGATTGTAGACATTTCCCATACTGATGGCAAATTGCAAATATTGCTTAAAACACCAAATTCAATTGCAAGGTAGTCTTCTCTTAATAAATTAATACGCTAAACATATTCCAAGTTATTTCATCACTAAACATTTTGTTTTCTTTACACTGGCTTACGTGAAATTTGTCTCACACTCAACTCAATATCACAACCAGGGTATCCAAACATATCATTAGTATAAATAAAATGAATAGCAGAGAGTCAGCTATTAGAGAACATGACCAAGACTCAGACATCGCTAATTCTATTCACTTCAATGAAGTCATGTGAATTATTACAAGGGAAAAATTTATTATTAATAGTTACATATTACGGGAACATACCACATCCTTAATCTTATCCCTGTCATTTAGATCAACAGGGATAGAGATTTTATCTTGAAGCAACTTGACAGCATCCTCAAGTGCTTGACGATACTCTCTGATAATTACTGTGGGGTGGATGTTCTGAGCAAGGAATGGCTCTGCGACGGCTAGCATCTCTCCAGCCAGAACGATAACCGATGTGGTACCATCACCAACCTAAAATTGAATAAAACAAAATATATAACCTCATAACCTTAATCAACATAACAGTATAAAGAATAAGTTAAAATTGTGTACATTTTTTTGAAAGCTAGAAATATATTCATGTTAAAAAAGTCTGTGCAAAATCTCAACACTGTTTTGCCTTTAACTAATAAATGTAAAAGCAAACATAGCAAACATTAAAATGTATTGTAGAAAAGCAAATAGAATATGGTAACTGAAGCAAATCTACTGAACCTATCATCACATTGTAAAATGTATTTTTATTTATTTTAATGCTAACTACCAAATTGGGTTTTTTAGTTTCTATAATTGCATTGATTAGATAGATATCATTTTGCACTATTATAATTAAAAATTAAAAAGAAGACAATAAGAGTATCACTATAAATACGTATAAGGATTTTTTTGTTTCATTAATAACATAAATTAATGAGTGGTACTTAGTAATCGAATTACGACAGTCCTAACCTCTTCGTCTTGTGTCCTGGCAATTTCGATCAATGTCTTGGCGGCTGGGTGCTGCACGGTTATCTCCCTGAGGATGGCGTTACCGTCGTTAGTCATCACTATGCCTCCCATGGGGTCCATGAGCATTTTCAACATAGCCTGAGGCCCAAGGCATGTTCGAATAACATCCGCTATCGTCTAAAATAAACACAACATACCAAATTTTATGCATCTTATCGGTTGAAAATGGTGCAAATTTACACTTTATGTGGCGGTTCCACACATTTTTACCTTCCCAGCGTTGATATTCTCCAACTGAACCTTCCGGCCGGAGTCACGTTTTGTGTTTTGGCCTGAAAATGAAGACGTTTAGATACAAATGCGTTATAATAAACGTGATATATGTTTCACGGGAAAAGTACTCACTCAAAACTAAAATTGGTTGCTGTCCGTACATCGTGACTTAATAAAATACTTTATTAATGACAAAACCACAAACAACTTCGAGAACAAAAGTTAAACGAAATGAAAGAATGAGAAGTTCTAAATTCACGAATCGCGTGGTGAGGTAAGTACAGTTGCCATATTTAAAAAATAATCTTAATACAGATGTCTTAATAATGTGCGAACAAAAAATAATTGTGTTTTAACAAAATTGTACAAAATATCAGAGAGTTGATTAATTACTTAAAACTTTAAACAATGGTATAAGACTACATTTCCGTTTTATTGTTTTTCAATCAAATTAATTGGATTTGTTATTTTCCCTTATTTATATTATGGCAACATTCTGTATATGTCAAACTTAAGTCAATCTTCAACCGTCATTGTGTTATATTTTTTTAAACCATGGAATTTTAATATTAAGCCTAAGCTTTTTACGTTTACTTATTTTCTAACTGTAAAATAATAGGAAACATCGACGCTTACTAAAATAGTGTAGTTATCACAAACAGTGCCGCACCTGTTACATAAATATATTAATCCGATCACACATATGAGAAGATGAGTGATGGTTGGCCGAAAATTCCTTGAGTGAATGCGAGTGACGGAAGAGGGCGCCAAAAACCAAAAAAACTTTTACCTGTCTCGGAGATTTTAAAATTAAATAATTGTAGATAATATTATGCCACTATTTTAATTAAAATTACAGTTAAGCAGTTATTTACACATAGAAACAGTTTTAGATAAGGTATTTTCTTATTTAAGAATCACGTGTATAACACATAAAGCAACACCACTTTAATATTTTTATATTTTAATCAATGAGGTATCAAACAAGAAGGTATGCAGGATAATTGGTGCTTAAAGGTCACTGCCCTACACACTATATTATGCCGTCTTCAAACCTGTCATAGGACCAATGTTACTACTGTAAGGCCGTACGAGGATTCGTTAGCCGCTACCCCTAAGATTTAAGATGGAATGCCTCTAAATATCCCTTTAAACCGAAACGCAACATTGCAGTTAGTTTACGGCATAAATGGTTACCTATGCCGTCAAAAAATATTTCAACAATTTGTTAAATCAACATTCAATAAGCATTCGTCAAACGATTATACAAGGATTTTTTACCATTTTATTATACAACTAATTAGCAGTTTCATAATTATCAATTAAATTAAAGGAAAATATTCCTGTTTTTAAGTCAGAATTAGGTAACTACCAGGGCATGTGGTACTATTCCGCTAGACTACACTCTATTCCTATTTCGAGGTAGTAGAGTCTGTGAGATGTCCATGACTCGCTTGCTAAAATACCACCGCTACACCTATTTCCTCCGGGAAGCAGCATAAATGCTATTTCGTAACGAAGGGTGCAGTATGCGGTTTACTGGACAAAGAGGCAGTCCATCTTACGTCTCAGAGGTAGCAATGCACCCTCGTACAGTCTCGCATATATAGGTTCTACGCGAGTTTGTGGTAATATGAGTATGGGCGGCAGCGATCATTTAATACCAGATGGCCTGCATGCCAACTTTTATGACATAAAAAAGACCAAAAAGGCTTATTATAATACGTTTAATTAGCTTTTTAATTTTGGAAGATACTTCTTTTAACGAAAACACCTGCACCTCCATTTCTTTTTTGTAATAGTTCTCTGTTTACGGCCATTATTTTCTGTGGCTCTTGTAAAATATGACGTGGTGCACGCGCGTCGCTGGCAAGCGGAAAGCAGTCTTCGAATGTGACACGTGTGAAGACCAGTAGCCCTTCTCCATCTAATTTGTTCTATCTTGATATAAGTCAGAATATCTACGTCCGTTAAACGTTCGTATAGTTCTGTTACATGAGTAATATTAAATATCTTTTTTAGGATATCAATCTCTAACTTTTTCAGATGTGAGATATGCCTTTGACTCCACTTAAACAACAGTAACGGTCTTAAGAATACTTTGTATGCAAGTATTTTATTTGCAAGTGACATTCGAGAGGATTCTATCATAAGAGATTTTCTGGACCAAAAACGTAATAAATTCGGATCACCCATAAATTACACTTGCAAATTAATAAATTAAATTAGGTTAAGAATTTGGGAGATAATAGGTATAGCATTACAAAATTACAAGGTTTTTTTAACAACCACAAAGCAAAAATTGACAGTATTTGTTCTGCTGACATTATTATAGATATATTGCTTTATGGTTCTGTCACTCTTTTTATTTTTTGAATAAGATAGGTACCTATAGCAAACGATTACGTTGCTATAAGGCTAATCTTGCAGGTGTTTACTTTCTTGATTTGCGTTATTTTTTCATCTACTCAATAATTCTTTTTAAATTCTTACTTAATTCGTTTTTTTTAATACTGTACATTTCTTACCTCTAACGGGTACTCCTTGGTACTCGTTACCACCTAGTAGCGGTAGTAACCAAGGAGTACAAGTAACGAGTAACGAGTACCAACTACGTGACTTGTTCAGTTACTCAATTAGGTACTCATATAAAGAACCAAACAGGCATGCAAGCTATCTGGTACCCGAGTATAACCATAACCAAGCAAGTTTTTTAAGGTGGTAGAGTATGTGATGACTACTCGCCTGCTTAAATACCACCGCTGCACCCTTTACCTCCGTGAAGCAGAAGCAATGCTGTGTTTCGTGTAGAAGGGTGCGGTATGCGGTATACTTGACTGGCGGGCCACCTGATAGTACCTAAGTGGTCACTGCCGCCTATGGACATTTGCGAAACCAGAAGAGCCTAGATCAACCTTTCGAATCAGGTACAATGAAAACAAACGGTTTATTTTAAATTTTTATTTAACAACATCAGAATTAGTACATTTTAATGTTCTATCTTAGGTTCAGGTTACAGCAATATTATTTTTACATAGAAAAAATCCGTAGATACTAGTATCCAAAAAAGTCTCATAACTTACATTTAAAAACATGTCGTTAGCTACATATATGTTTGTAAGTTACAATTTAATACATCTTTTTCATCTCTTCTCAAGACGCATCGTTACCCAAGATTATTAATTTTTTTATATCATATTGTTATATCCAATTTAACGATAATTATTTTATTTTATTATTTTCAAAATGACTAGATTAAATACTAGACTAATTTATGACTAGACATAAAGTATTATTTATAGGGAACTTTGTAACTACGTATTCATATAACAGAAGAAATTAAAACAGCGTACCATATACAGATCGATTATTGGCCATTGCAGGCCGGGTTTCTCCTCATATTTGAGGTAGCCTAGACCATACTCCACCACGCTCTTCGATCAAAAATATACTAGATTCAGTATTACATACAAACACGACTCAAAATAATGGTTAGAGTTTACTATACTACAGTATCTATTATGTTATATATACAGAAATGCAAAATACGGCATATGTCACAAAAACGTTTTAATAAGAACTAACCTTATTACTGGTAAGGTTTAGTTTCGACTAGCGCGTAATGGACATAAGACAATTTGCTCGGCGATTTTAACGGGATAGCGACCAAAAGTGGACAGTTCTTATACATTTTACTAAACATTGAAAATACAATTTGTTATATATTAAAACATCAAACATAAATTGAAAAAATAAATTGAACATAAAAATTAAACATCATTTTATACGGCCGTTGTAACCACGACTCTCAACGTATACTCAGAATTTTTTTACAGTTTATATATTATGTATAAGTATTATTAAAGACAAAATCATTTATTTACAAAAATTCACTCAAGGTGGTTAAGAATGCGAATATTTCACAAAATATAAATTATAAATTTATATATGACTAGCAGACTCGCGGGGCTTCGCACGCGTGAACTTAGTACAAAAACCTAATAGTAACTATAGATGGCCCCATTTATTTAACAAATATTGACCTATTAGGTTTTCTCTGAAAATAAGGTATTTTTCTGCTTTACAAAGCAGCCTATTTGTCATTTTAGGTAGTGTCCGACCAAAACTGGTTTTTACGGCCAAAACCGAAACTTCCTTGCAATGACCATGTTTTGAGAGACAAATAAAGGATACGTTATTAGTCTTCGGCATTTACCGGCACCTAGAGAGCACCACAATCGCTTCCGCATACTTTACCATGCCGGTATACGGTGTATAACATTACTAATAATATTTTATGTATATGCCATGTACCTAAGGGGCTACAGGTTCGGTTTCAGGATTTACCTTCAAAGATACTAAGTGGGAAATTTAGAAGCATTTAGTTCATTGTCAATAATCTGAAATTGTCACATTACTTTCAATCGGCAGCAAACCAGTACTACTGCACAGCATTTTTTTCATTAATACCATGAAGAATCCTCTACAAATTTAGATTAATTTATGTTTAGCAGTAGTTACTTTAAGCTATCATGAAGACATAGTCATTTCAACTTACAAAAATTAGTAATATCACATAGACCAATTAATAAATATGTATTTTTCATACTATATTATTTTTTATAAAAGAAGCTTTATTAAAACTTGTTACTGTTCATGTACAATAATAATACGAGTGTTAAAGGTTAGTGACCAAATAGTTTATGAGACATTAATATATGGGTTGTAACGGTTCGGAAAATATCCAAAAGACAACTCACAGATACAAATCAAATGGAATGGACTCAAGCCATCAGCGAAAAGAGCAAAAAGGACACCACACCGATCGGAAACAACAGTCACCTCATAATTACTAATAATACCTTATTTTTGTAGCGCATAGTGTATCTCTGGGTATGATCGACAATAATGTCTAATGTTATTTATTTATGTTAAGCGTAAAGATTTATATTTAAAAAAATCATAATATGTTGTAAAATAAATAAATATTTCAAGCGACGTTCATTTAATTATTTATTTTAACAATACAAAATGGATAATTAACGATCTTAAATGCGCTATTGTGTCGGATTTAAAAATGGGGAATAACTTTTACTTTTCCCATTTTTAAATCCGACACAATGTAACATTTTTTAGTGATTTCAATATAACACTGTATGTATGTGTGATATTGAAAGGAGAGTCATAGCTGGCAATAGCATAGTGAGTAATAAAGCCATCTCTAAAAATACACGTCTATTGATAAAAAATGTTGTGTTTGATCCTACTATTAAGTACGGGAGGGAATGTTGGGTATGACAGAAAAACAAGAATGTAGAATAAATGTGATAGATATGCGCTCCAAAGTATGTGCAGTATCACTATTGCTGAAAGAATGAGGTATAGTATGCTCTAAGATAGATGCAACTTGAAATTTGATGTGGTGTCAAAGTAGAGAAAAGTAAGTGGAGATGGTTTTGCCACATGGAGAGGACGATTGATCATCGACTGAAGAAAAACATTTTCCGAACAAATATGTATGAAATTTTTTGAATAGACCGCCCAAGTAGAACACATCGTGGTCAAATCAATTATTCTCTTCAAAGGAGTCAATTTCGTAGCACCTTTAAGCTAATGCAATAAAAATGCAAGAGATGTATGAATGTGGAAGAAGCAAAATAAGTGTGTGGGGATCGTAGCAAGTGGCTAACTGTGATCCCTGCCTACTCCCATGGGATACAGGCGTAGGTATATGAGTGGAGGTAGATAATAAAATTACAACTTTTGAATAAATTACTTTGCCAAACAGTAAAACTGATGTACGAGTACTATAAAATAATGTATCAGAAAAAAGTAGAACTTTGACCAATATATTAAAGTGACGAACCAACCAACAGTCTAAAATCTTAAGAGAGTACTCCATCGAACTCCAAATTTATCAGCAATAATTTCGTAGGCTTACGAGATTTCTCCGTTTAAACTTTAAATCAAGTAATATTAAGGAAAGTTTCATTTAGACGAGGTGATGAAAATGTATTTCGAAAATTCGATACATAAGTATGTGCTGCAAAATAAAATTTTGCGTGAGAGGGAACACTATCTATGTAATAGACAATTGAGTACTCAGTACTCGGTTTACGTCAATTGTCTATTACATAGATTTGACTAATAACAAATAATTTAAATTGCAATAACACTAATAAAATATTCTGGGACACATTCTACATAAGAGTCGCTTTAAACTACTTTCTTGATATTTAATAGGATTAAAGGCTTCACCGGTAATTGTTGTCAGCTTGTGTCGAGATAACCTCATCCATTTAAATTTGTTAATATATTATAGATAAACATTAATACAGTTATTTATTTCATACAATAAAAAAATATATTTGATAGTCGGTATGGCTTTTATTTTTAATTGACATTTTTGAAATATGCAAATGTTGCTTCATAGATAAATAATCAAACTTTTGACAATCTTTGATAGATTCGTTATCTATATCCCATTCGAGCAATAGGAATATTGATTTGGGTTTTCACAAAACTGCGTTTAACCTCGACAATTATTCTGAGATAAAAAGAAGAAGAAATAATAAACGATACACAAATGTCGCCCCGCGAGCCTGTATTGGAGAGCATGTAAGTGATTATTTTATGCATAAAAGGTTTTCATTAAAGAAATCATTTCAAACCCAAATAGTTATAAACACAACAAATTTATTATTCTCAAAGTGCATCTATTTATATGTATTCCTTGTACCACACATAAAGGAAGGTGTGTGCATTTTCTTTATACATATAATACAGGTTCAATAAAACATATCGCTAAGGGACTAATTGCATACTTGGTAAAATCGATACTATTCAGATACACCACGGATATTGATTTTGGGGAAACTATTTCAAGAACGCACCACGGCTGTCCCACGTCCCGAAAGTTTTATTTATATTGAAATTAAATTACAATCATTTATTTCATCTTAAGGTACATGTGATACACTTAGTAGTCGAAATCTTACAAATATTTTCCCCGTCGGCGTTGGCTACACCTTTAAATCAGAATTATCTAGACCGAGAAAAATGCTGTGTAAAAAACTGTCAGGGCTCAGGCTCGTTGGTGTTACAAGGATTTTATACAGAATAGCAATGACCAGATATTATATTTTATAATATGCACATTGAATAGTGTGTCTTTGTTGTAAATGTCTTGCCACCAACCATTTTCTATTTAACTAACATCAACATTTAATTTATAATAAATAAAAAATAAATAACTTTAAAAATACTATAATATGTAAATACATATTTATTCAAACATGACGCGTTTGATATTTTGATAAAGGCAGCCCGTTCCGTGGCTGGCTAGTCGTTGCAACCTATGCACTTGCACATATGCACAACAGATGTGGTGCGTATGAAGGAGCATACAAAACAACCTGGTCCCTAAAGAGATAAGGATACCTATGGGCGGCAGTGGCATTTATAATTGGTATCCTGCATGTACCTTATGCGATGGGGACTAAACTTTATTTAGTAGGCGATAAGGGATGCTAAGGCGGTAGTCGAACATATAAACAAACTCGGATTTGCACTTATAATATTATTAGACAAACAACAAATTTCGTGTTCTAAATATTTCATTTTCTGTAACAATTGAGTACCGTGTTAGTATTTTTTGTTCATTGTTGTTGTACCATAACCGATTTAATGTCTGTTCACAAAACTAATCTTACCATTTTCAGTATTGAATATGAGGAAGAAATTGAAGAAATCTTCAACGATATCCAAAATAACCATGACATCGACTTCGAAGACCGAGATGACGATGACGACGATTATGAAGAGCGATATAATGATGACATAAATTTCAACCAACGCAGAAACAACACACATTTAACACAAGAACACATCCTAATCTACAGCGGCTATTATAATCAGTATGTGTACACACATTCAGAATACCAAGATGTCTTAGAGCACTACGTTTATGCTTATTTTTATATAGCTGAACGTCATAACGCGTACTTTTATTTGATGACGATAATTATATCATATTTCGCGACAGGTATATTCATTTACTATGAGATGATGTAAAAATATGGCTAGATAAATTCAATAAATGTCGAAGTTGACGAATACTGGATCAGAGCCATTTCAAATTTTTAAATTGTATGTCCTAACACATTAATTTTGCCTCTATAACAACAACTGTAAACGTTAGAATTCATTAAGAAAGATATCAATCAACAATAATGACGAAGATATACGTATATTCTACTATTTCTTGTTACTTAAGTTGGCTTGTGTGTAATTGAGAAGATTAAACGAAAGCTGAATAACTGTAACGGATAGTCTACCGTCCTGTGGAAGCAAATTGTCCAGCAAAGAGAAACTCAAGAAAAACTCACTCACCCACGGACGGAGTAAAAGCATAGATGGAATTAGGTGCGACGTTATATCGATATTGTTTCTAATAATTAGTTGATCTGTTATGAATTTCGCATTTTGAAAGTTTATTCCAAATATCTCTGTTGTATTTGTAATGCCCTAAGATTTTACTAATTATTATTGTTAATAACAAGTTAAGTTTCCTAATTTTAAAATGATAATTATGAGTATATTGTTTTATTAATTTGAACTGAATTTGTATTAAATGTCTAACATTGCAAATATAAGTAGGTTATTAAAATGTAATGTTTATACATAATGTATAGCATAAAAATAACAAAATGTCCGTTCTTAATAGAGATACGTTATTTATTAAAGAAAATGTTGGAATTGTATATATTATCATACATCGTAAAGGTACAAAATAATGACAATGAAAACAAGCAGGCAAGCAATGTTTAATTTAATTATAAACTGTATTGTTAGCCTATAGTGAACTGTTGTATAGTGTTATAAAGTAGAATATATTTGTATGTTTCCGACTATCTGATAATCTTAATATATATAAATTACGTGTCACGTTGTTGGTCCGCTATAGACTCCTAAACTACTGAATCGATTTTAATCAAATTTTCTCACCATGTGCAGTTTGACTCAACTTGAAAGATAGTATAGCCTTAAATTTACAGTTTTATGCTTTTTGAGACAGAACGAAGTCTGCCGAGTCCGCTAGTAATATATAAAACAAAAGAAAATTATTAATAAGGTCACTTATTAAACAATTACACTTAGATAAACATGATATGTATGTTTGTAGTTATAAACGTTAATAAAACTAAATAAATAATGTTTTTTTTTGACAAAGATATCTAACGGGCATACGGGTCATCTAGTGTTAAATATTCGTAAAGCCTAATGTAATCAGAAAATTACTTGATGCAGAAACAATTTCGGTTTAATTACTGCTATATTACATTTGAAGATTTACTTATTATCTTATATATTTCCGTAACATAGACTTAAGTTACATTAGTAGCGCAGAAATTAGAGAAAAAAATGAAGAACACAAATAAAAATTAATTAAACTTTAGAAAGGACAGGCACAAAAAATCAGTAATGAACGGTCCACAAGTTGATACATTACAGAACCATCTCGGCTCGGCGATGTTAACGGGAGCAAATATCAGTATTACGGAGTAAAACAAAACATGCAACTCATGGAGTTGCTATGTTGACAAAAAGTGGACAGTTCTTATACATTTTACTAAATATTGAAAATACATTTTGTTATATATTAAAACATCAAACATAAATTGAACATAAAAATTAAACATCATTTTATACGGCCGTTGTAACCACGACTCTCAACGTATACTCAGAATTTT
>DWET01000016.1:0-11986 GCA_018247135.1 Paramimus stigma | reverse complement strand
TTATATCTGTTATGATAAATACGCCTCACCTCTACACTGAAGTGCTCAGTATTGCTGTGGAGCAGCAATACCCAACCAAGTGCAGAAGGTAAAAGTGCCAGAAGGAGATTAACAGTTCCGGTAGAGGGCGCCACTAGGAGGTGGTGACACTGTGGAACAACCCAGTAAGAAGTGCATTGTGAAGTGAACAACCAAAGGTTTGGCTTGACAACAACCGCGAGTAACTTACAAAATTTTAGAAGTAGTATTTAGGACTTAGAATATTAAAGCGAAAAGTGATGACACGGGGAATCCATGCCCAATTTGGTATCGGTTTAAATTAATTTTAACACTTAGAAAAATTTGTTGCATTCTTTGGGCTTGTTAAAATTGGTGTAACATTAAAAACTACTTATAAAATTTTGCAATTTTTTTGAATTTTGTGATGTGTTAAAATTTATGATTGATTATTTCTGGCTCAAGTTTAAGACACTTGTAAAATTTTGCTATTTTTTCTTAGTGTACAATCTTGGTGGAACTATTGTTTATTAATTGATAAAACACTTGTAATTTTACGGTTATTTCAAATAAGTTAAAGAATTTTTTTAGAATTAATTGTTAACAATTAAGGAATCCCATATTAAAGTACAGTTAGAAAACAAAAAAATTATTTAAAAAGCCAGCATTAATTACAAAAAATCGCCAAAGGATAGACTTACAAAAACATATATAGAAACTCGATTGGAATCACTTGAAGATAGGTGGCAAGACTTTGTAAACATTCATAAAGAAATTATAGAAGCAGCTAGCACTGATGATTTAAAAGGTACATATTTTACAGATGAGATTTATGATGAAACTGAAGAAATTTATTTAATGTATAAGACAGAGTTAAAGGAGCTTTTACGTAGTGATACCGTAGTGACACCGGCATGTAGTGGAAGTAAACCGTTAGGAATGTTAAAATCAAATGTGAAATTACCAAAAATTTCGTTGCCTACATTTTCAGGACAATACATTGAGTGGACATCGTTTCGCGATTTGTTTCTTTCACTTATTGATAAAAATGAAGCTTTAGATGATGTCCAAAAGCTGCATTATTTAAAAAGTCACTTGACAGGTGAAGCAGAGCAATTACTACGTCATGCTCCAGTAACTGCGTCTAATTATAGAGAATGTTGGTCTATTTTAACAAAGCGTTATGATAATAAACGGTTTCTGTGTAATTGTATTTTAAAACGATTTTTCAATCAACCAACAATTTCCAAAGAGTCTTCATCATCTATTAAAAACCTGTTAGATACTACAGTAGATTGTCTTCAGGGTTTAAGTACACTTAGTATTGATATTAGCTCATGGGATGCTATTGTTGTTTTTATTATAAGTGGCAAGTTAGATTTTGAGTCGCGTAAGCTATGGGAATCGCAGATTAGCTCAAGAGATGAGTTGCCTAACATTAATGAGTTTAAAGAATTTTTGGAATCAAGGTTTAGGTCATTAGAGTATTTAGATACTAAGCCTGTAAAACCTAATGTAAATCGAAATAATATTAAATCATTTCATGTCTCATCTCAAGCATGTGTATTATGTTCAGGTGACCATAAACTATGCAACTGTAAGGACTTTGCAAAGAAAGACACTGATTCTCGTCGTGAATTTGCGCGTATTAATAAATTGTGCTTTAATTGTCTTGCGAAAAACCATAACGTTTATTCTTGCCGTCAAGCCACTAAATGCCATCTTTGTAAAAGAAAGCACCACACACTACTTCACCCAAAATACGTCAATTCTGATGCAACAGTCAATGTAGCATCAGACACGAACGCCGTGGTTGCAGCCGCGGTCGCGTCGCCCCCTCAAAGCGAGATTACCACTAGAGTTTGTTGTTACGCAGATGTTCACAACCACGGACTGCTAGCCACAGCCTTGGTCGACGTCGAGTCAAAGACTGGTACTTGTATTGTTTTAAGAGCCCTAATGGACCAGGGTTCTCAGGTCTCTTTTATTACGGAGGCCGCTGTCCAGTTGCTCGGTCTTAGAAAAACGTCAGCCCACACCAACATTGCCCGACTAGGCGATGATGAGGGTGCTGCAATGCCCTCAAAATGGATTGTGAGATTGAAGATTCAATCACGCATAGATCCTACCTTTGACCTATCAGTTAGTGCTTTTGTCTTGAAAAGACTAACCTCACATCTTCCTGAACGGAAGATTGTTCAGGTTTTCCCTTCATTTAATTCCTTACAATTGGCTGACCCTACTTTCGACACTCCGGGTAAGATCGACCTCTTACTAAGCACAAGTGTGATTGGAGAAGTCCTCCAGGAGGGCTTAGTCAAAGTTCCACCCGGTACACCGGTTGCCCAGAAGACCAAACTTGGATGGATTTTATCGGGTGAGGTCAAAAGGAACATGATCAGTCCAGTATGTTGTAGCGTTGTAGTACACACCGATATTAACGAGCTTATACGAAATTTTTGGGAGCTAGAATCAGATAAATCTTTAGCTCGTCGGGTCATATTGACTGAAGAAGAGCAGAAATGCGAAGATCAGTACTCTAGCTCAACCGAACGTGATGCAACCGGACGCTACATTGTGCGTTTGCCTTTTAAGACCACAGACCCACAATGTCAATATGGTAGGTCTGAAGAGATAGCTCGTAAACGATTTCACATGCTGGAGAAAAAGTTTACTAAATATCCTGAACTAGGAATGCAGTATAAGTCTGTAATTAAAGAATATCTTCAACTAGGACATGCTGAAGTTGTGCCCCAGTCTCAAATTGAGAAGGATGCGGTGTATCTGCCGCATCACGCCGTGGTACGCGAAGATAAGAGTACCAGTAAGGTTAGGGTTGTCTTCGACGCTTCTTGTTTAGGACACAATGGAGTCTCGTTGAATAATGATTTGATGGTAGGCCCTACCTTACAATCTGATTTACGCAATACCATCATGCGATGGCGTTGCCATCCGATTTCTCTGGTTGCAGATGTAGTCAAGATGTACCGACAGGTCAAGGTAGCCGATGAACATGTTGATTTCCAGCGTATCTTGTGGCGTGAGAACCCCAACACTGAGTTGCAGCATTTGAGGTTATTGCGTGTCACTTTTGGTACGTCCTCAGCTCCATACCTGGCGGTACGTACTCTTCAACAGGTAGCATACGACGAAGGAAAAGATTTCCCTTTAGTGTCTGAGCGAGTTTTGAGAGACTTCTACGTTGATGATTTCCTCTCAGGTTGTGAATCTGTTGCTGAGGGTGAGCAGATTTATCATCAAATAAATGAATTGCTTGGTCGAGGAGGTTTCCAGCTTCAGAAGTGGTCCAGCAATAGTAGAGAACTTTTGAATAAAATACATAAATCAGAGTTAACAGGTGAGGAAGTGTTGAATTTGGAATCGAAATCTTTTATGAAAATTTTTGGCTTAACCTGGAACCGAAATTTAGATGAATTTCAATATACTGTCTGTCTTCCTCAGCTGGAAACACCCGTGACCAAGCGAAGGGTCATCTCTGATATTGCTCGTCTTTTTGATCCTCTCGGTTGGATCGCGCCAGTGATTATACTAGCAAAAATCTTTATCCAACGTCTATGGCTCTCTGGTATAGATTGGGATCAAGAATTACCTGATCATATATTAAAGGATTGGCTTGAGTATAGAAGCAATCTTCATAATCTCCAAACCTTTCATCTACCACGATGGATTCATACGAGTTGTCATGACAGGCATCTAGAATTGCAAGGGTTTTGTGATGCATCTATGAGTGCATATTCAGCAGTTGTGTACACTCGATCTATTGATTCTAATGGCTGTGTTCACGTTAGTCTAATAGCCGCAAAAACTAAAGTGACTCCGGTCAAACAGGTTTCTGTACCGCGTTTGGAATTGTGCGGCGCTGTGCTGCTATCAAAACTTCTGTCGGAAGTTTCAGAGACTTTAGAAATTGCGAAAGATAATGTTCACGCTTGGACTGACTCTTCAGTGGTACTCTCATGGCTGAGTAGCCACCCAAGCCGTTGGAAAACCTTTATAGGAAATCGTGTATCGGAGATTCTTACAGTTTTGAATAATGAACAATGGTCACATGTCCAATCTAAGGATAATCCAGCCGATTGCGCTTCACGTGGGGTAAATCCCTCTGATTTGGACAAACTTAATTTATGGATTGCAGGACCTGATTGGCTTAGAAATGAAGTGATAGATTATCGTAAAAATGTAATAGTTGACACTAATTTAGAAGAAAGAAAATCAAATGTTGTAGCTAATTTAGCGATAGAACAAAGGACAGAAGATTTCATGTCACGATTTTCAACTTTGCGTAAATTGATTAGAGTAACTGCTTATTGTAGAAGATTTTTGAAAATTAAAGATAAACCTAAATTAACTTTAAATTTAACAGCTCTTGAAATCAGTGAAGCATTAGTAACTTGTATTAGAAATTGTCAGTTAGATTATTTTGAAGAAGAGATAAGTAGTTTGAAGAAAAGTGGTAAAATTGATAAAAAAGGTAAAATTAATTCATTGAGTCCTTATTTAGATGACGATAACATTTTACGGGTTGGTGGCCGTTTGCAACGGGCAAACATTCAACAGGACATGAAACATCCTATTATTATTCCGCATAAGTCACATTTTACTACTTTGTTAATTTTAGACGCACATGAACGTACACTGCACGGAGGTCCGCAGTTGGTGCTAAATTACCTGCGATCTAGGTATTGGATTGTTAATGCGAAAGGTGTAGTTCGACAACATATACATAAGTGTGTGACCTGCGTACGTTTCACGGCTAAGAACAATCAACCATTTATGGGTCAGTTGCCTGCTTCAAGAGTAAACGCTAGCCGACCTTTCAGTCAAAGTGGCGTAGATTACGCAGGTCCTATTAATATTAGACCTACAAGGGGAAGGGGCTATCACTGCACAAAGGGATATATATGCTTGTTTGTTTGTATGGCGACTCGAGCCATCCATTTAGAAATGGTTAGTGATATGACGTCACAAGCATATATAGCCGCCTTTAAGCGTTTCACAGCCAGGAGAGGCCACTGTTACGACTTGTGGAGTGACAATGGCACTACCTTTGTAGGGGCTAATAAGGAATTACAAAACCTGTTTCACGCAGAAAGGTCCGGCGTAGCTTCTGATATCGCTGATTGGTTGGCAACAAATGGTACCAATTGGCACTTTATCCCACCTCACTCTCCAAATTTTGGAGGGCTCTGGGAGGCTGGAATAAAGTCCACTAAACACCATTTAAAACGCATTGTTGGCTCCAGCACTTTAACATTTGAAGAAATGATCACAGTTCTCACTCAAATTGAGGCGTGCCTGAACTCTAGACCGCTCTCTTCAATTAGTTGCACACCAGAAGATCCCTGTCCATTAACTCCAGGCCACTTTTTAATCGGAGAACCGTTATTGCTTCTTCCTGAGGTTAATTTTGAAAGGTCGAACATAAGTACATTAAAAAGATGGCATTTGACTCAACGTATGATCCAGGATTTTTGGCGCAGGTGGTCACGTGAATATCTCGTTCATTTTCATCAAAGGCATAAATGGTCGCGTCATTCCCCTGAACCTAACTTGGGTGACGTAGTGTTAGTCATGGAAGACGATTTGCCCCCTGCGAGATGGTTGCATGGTATTATTGTTGACAAACATTCTGGTTCAGATAACATTACGAGAGTCGTGTCTTTGCGTTGTAAAGGATCCATAATTAAGCGTCCTGTGTCGAAGTTAATAATATTACCCATTACAACTTAGGAATGTATTGTAAGGGGTTGAAATTATGCAGTTTAACAAATTGTGAAATTTAGTTTTTTTTTAGAGGTTTTTTATAGCTTTTACACTTTTTATGTTTTATAGAGTTTTTACACTTTTTATTATACTTACAGATTTTGTTTTATACAGTCCATTAAATTTCGAAGAGCCCATTTATTGATATTGTTCATGGTGGGCTGTAGTTTATTGAAGAAAACTAAATGATGTCAAATTTTAGATTATCGTTATGGACATTTTGTCCATGGTGGGCGGAATGTTTGGTGTTCATACATTTCCATTTGTGTTCCGCCAACCAATACTAGATGGCGTTGTAAAATTTATTTCTGAATCACGCTATTAAGATTTTATAAGTAGATGTATAAGAGTGTTCAGTGATTAAATATTTTTGTACTCGCTTTGAAACATCGTTTTAATGCGCTCCCTTCTTGGACCCTCGGACATATTTTTGGGCCTTACGAGTCGGATATATTTGAAGACCTTTGTGCTAATTTGGTTCCGGTTCAATTTTTGTGACACAAGGCGTGGAAACCAGAGGCGGATTGCCACTGAAGTGCCCAGTATTGCTGTGAAGCAGCAATACCCAACCAAGTGCAGAAGGTTAAGATGCCAGGAAACAGTTCCGGTAGAGGGCGCCACTTGGAGGTGGTGACACTGTGGAACAACCAAGGAAGAGGAGTGCATTGCGAAGTGAACAATAAGGTTTGGCTTGACAACAACTGTGAGTAACTTTAACTTTGTAAATTTTAGTGAGCAGTGTTTTGGACTTAAAAATTTTAAAAGTAGTATTTAGGACTTAGAATATCTAAGCGAAAAGTGATGACACGGGGAATCCATGCCCAATTTTGTATTTTTTTAAGTAGATGTATAAGAGCGTTCGGTGATTAAATATTTTAGAACTCGCTTTGAAACATTGTTTTAATGCGCTCCTTTCTTGGACCCTCAGACATATTTTTGTTCGGACATAATAAAATGTTTCAACGTTATAAGACGCATTAAAAGTGGTCTTAGAAGAACAAAACTTTCAGAGTGTGTATAATGTTACAAATAATTCTAGAAATAAACTTGTTCCTCCAGAAATAGACCCCAATTTTTACAAAATATATCCGAATTACATAATATTCCCAGTACAAGTAATTTTAATACTCGAAATATTCATTTTAAACCTAATTTCAATCCGTGTTATAATAATGTTTATTCTCAGAGTAATAATAAGTTTAATAAATCAACACAATTTTATGCAAAAATTTAACCCAAATGTCGTAAATAATTACGATCGACAAAATCAGACACATAAGTATTAAGGCAACAGCTTAGAGCACCTGCAGAGTCAGCGTTTAACGGACAATGCCCCACACATGTCGCAAACAGCTACGCAGCAAAATGCTGTTACGCCGTCGGGTAACAATACCGGTGTTACTATGAGAACGTCTACCACTAGAAGACTAAATTATACTGACTTTAATACCAATTATAGTGATATTATGCATCAGAATAATAATGGTGAACCTTATTGCGGAAATTTTCAAATAAGTGCCTCAAACCCAGGGTAAGAATAAAATTAAATTGTGATAGACTTAATCTTCCTCATTATATCGATACCAAAATTAAACTCCATATTTATGATAGATACAGGTAGTTCTCATTCATTTATAAGTCCGGACAAAGCGTTAAAATATTTTCAAAATTATACATTTTATGAACCATTCGAAGTTGTTAGTACCCATGCTTCGAGTAAGCATAGCGAAGTTATTTTTATAACGTTGCCAAAAATATTTAAGTGTAACGAGAAACATAAGTTTTACGTATATAACGTAGACAATCGCTATGACGGTCTAATAGGCAGCGATTTATTAAAGCAGTTGCAAGCAAATATAGATATGAGGACGCAAACATTATTTACGAAAAATACGTCAATACCTATTATTTACACGCCTCCTATAAAAGAAAAATATCATTTACCTTCTAGAAGCGAGTTACGGGTAAAACTCCCTGTAAATTTGTTAGATGGCGACGCAATTTTAGAATTTAAACAGTTTTCAGAAGGATTAAGAATGCCTTCAGCTTTAGTTAAGTGTATAAATGGATACGCGACAACCGTTATTCAGAACATTTCAAATCAATCTTTTGATTTAACGGTAACCGCACCATTCAAAGTACAGCCTTATAAGGAAACCCAAGTTAATATTAATTTTACCAATGACACGGATAGGATAAATAAAATATTGTTAGAGAACTTAAATAAATTAAGGTTAGACCACATGAACGAAGAAGAAAAAAATATAATTAGCAATTTATGTAGGGAATATAAGGATATATTTTATTGTGAGGATATACCTCTGTCATTTACAAATCAGGTCAAGCATAAAATAAGGACGAAAAATGAAGACCCTATTAATATTAAAGCGCACCGTATGCCCCCCGCACAAATTAGTGAAATAAAAAATCAAGTTAGTAAGTTATTAAGGGATAACGTAATCCAGGAATCACACTCTCCCTGGAGTGCGCCCGTCCATTTAGTACCTAAGAAAATAGATGCATCGGGACAGCAAAAATGGAGAATGGTTGTCGATTATAGGCGGTTGAACAATATAACAACCGACGACAAATATCCGTTACCCAATATAAACGATCTATTCGATATGTTAGGTAAAAGCGTCTACTTTACCACTTTAGACTTAGCGAGTGGGTATCATCAAATAGAAGTAGAAAAAGAAGATAGAACTAAAACAGCGTTTAGTACACCATTTGGACATTACGAGTTTAACCGGATGCCCTTTGGCCTCAAAACGGCGCCAGCTACTTTTCAACGCGCTATGGACAATGTATTGAGAGGACTACAAGGAATCCATTGCCTGGTATACTTAGACGATGTAATAATATTTTCTAAAAGCTTAAAAGAACACACCCAAAAATTAAAAGTAGTTTTTGACAGATTTCGTGAAACCAATTTAAAGGTCCAACTAGACAAATCACATTTTTTGAGAAAAGAAGTGCTATACCTTGGACATACTATTACAAGTGAAGGATTAAAACCTAATAACGACAAAATAAATGCAATTTTGAATTACCCCATCCCTCAAACCGTAACACAAATAAAAAGTTTCTTAGGATTGATTGGTTACTATCGTAAATTCATAAAAGATTTTGCTAAAATAACAAGACCTTTTACAGCATGTTTAAAAAAGGGCCGCAAAATAATTATAGACAATGATTATAAACAGTGTTTTGAAACGTGTAAAAATATATTAACTAATGCACCTTTGCTACAATTCCCTGACTTCTCAAAACCTTTTGTATTAACAACTGATGCATCAAATTTTGCTATCGGAGCAGTATTATCGCAGGGCCCAATAGGTTCTGATAAGCCAATAGCATACGCCAGTAGGACTTTAAGTGACACGGAGGCTAGATATAGTACCATAGAGAAAGAATTGTTAGCCGTAGTATGGGCTGTCAAATATTTTAGGCCATATTTATATGGGAATAGGTTTAAAATTTATACCGATCATAGGCCTCTAGCTTGGCTATATTCATTAAAGGAACCGAACTGTAAACTGACCAGATGGCGTTTACGACTAGAAGAGTATGATTTTGAGGTATGCTATAAAAAAGGACCTCAAAATACGAATGCGGACGCACTTTCTAGGATTAAACTTAATGTTTTAGATGATTTAGAATCAATCATCGTTAACCCAGATGAAAATACTGAAGAATTATTAGAAATTAATAAAGAACTAGAGCTATTTATAAATAAGGAATTACAAAAAGGTAACAATAATAATAATAAGCAAAGTGTAGAACAAGAAATTTATGAGGATTTAGAGAATGTGCTTATTCCGGATCCCGAAGATGAAGACGCCATGTCCATTGATGACGGAATTACAAATCATTCTGTTTCAAACCGCGAACATGACGGCATACCAATTCTTCACGAAGCAATAGATAGTAAACCTAGGCAAATTTTAGTTTTTAAATCATTAGATAAGCTAAGTGTTAATATTAGATCAAATAAAAAACAACGTATAATAGAAGTAAAAATGCCAATTGAAAACGTAGAAGCTGTAAAGAATTTTTTCAAAGAATATGTAGACTTAAAATTAAAATATTTTATTTATTTTGACGATCCTTCATTTAGAAGAACTTTTGCAAATGTCATAACAACACTTTATAAAAAAGGCAGCTTAAACTTAGTAGAGTGTACGGAAAGAGTGGTCAATTTAACTGAAAAAGAACAAGAGCAAAAGGAGTTAGTTATTAAATACCACGAAGGTAAAACTTGCCATAGAGGTATTAGAGAAACACTTACTAGGCTAAAACGACACTACTGGTGGCCTAATATGAAAGAGACCATCAGTGCAATAATTAATTCTTGTGAAACTTGTAAAAAGATGAAATATGAACGTCACCCAATAAAGCCTTTTATTCCATTAACTCCAAATCAAAATTCACCCTTTCAGGAAATTTTTATTGATTTACTATATATCGAGAATAATTATTATTTGACGTTAGTTGACGCTTTTAGCAAAATAGGACAGGCAATTAATGTACCTAATAGAACTACACCTGAAATAGTAAGAGCTTTAATTAAGTATTTTAGTATGTATGGATTACCTAAAAAAATTAACTGTGATTCGGGAACTGAGTTTAATAATGAACTTATTAAAGAATTATTAAATCTCTATAAAATTCAACTCCATATAGGTACCCCAAATAACCCTAGCTCAATGGCTATTGTTGAGCGATTTCATTCAACTATTATAGAAATATATCGATTGGCTAAATATGACAAAAACGAATTAGATGCTGTTTCAGTAATGACATACGCCATAATGGCATATAATAACACTATACATTCCACTACAGATTTTACCCCATTTGAAATTGTATTCGGACAAACTGATTCAGGAAATATATTTGACATTGATAGGGAACGAAATTTAATGCAAAAACTATTACAAGACCATAGAAAACGATTAAAAGTACTGTATGAATACGTAGAAGATAAAATAAAACAAAATAAGGAAACCATAATAGATAAAAGAGGTGGTGAACAGTTACCATCTATAGAAGTAGGAGACACAATATTTATGAAAAATACTCGGACAAGAAAAGCAAAAGATTTACCGCGATTTGAAAAAGCTAAAGTGATAGGAGAAATAAGTAAAAACACCTTACCTGTTCAAGTAAATAAAAGAAAAACAAGGGTAGCAATTAAAAATATTAAACGACCTCCACAGGTTCGTGGCACTTGCCCTAGTCCTGGCGAAGAGTACCAGCAGTCTGGACCTTCAGAACCTCATAAAGAACCCAGGAATAGCCCCAATCAAGATGGGAGTAGCACAGACGAAGAGTGACTATTGGACTTTATTTAAGACATTAGATTTAGATTTATTAGTAACAGAAATAGAGAATAATAGCAGGCAATATTATAGGATAATTAATAACATAGGTAATAATAATACGGTAATAAATAATGAAACTGTAGGATTAAAAGAACAGATAAATAAAATGTTAAGTAGCTGTAATGAAAGGATCACTCAAATCGTGCCTTTTCGAACCAAACGGGCTATATTCTCCCCATTAGGTTCCATGATTAAGTTAATAACGGGAAATTTAGATAATGAAGACGCTATAAAATATAATTTAGAAATAAATAATTTAGAAAAGAAAGAACATAATATTGAAAAGAAAATGACACTAATGCAAATGGCAATGGATAAATTCATTAATGTTTCAGATAATTTAGATCATAATGCTAGAGAACTAAGCCTTAAAGCAAAGGATCTAGAGATAATTTTGAATAAAGAAAATAAAATGTATAACATGTTTAGAGTTGTCAATACTATGTACCAAATTTTAAATAACTTTCGAACTATCCTAGATATGATACAAGAAATAGAAACCGCAATAGCTTTTAGTAAAGTACATATTTTACACCAATCTATCATTAACTCTACAGAATTGTTCAATCTTCTAAATAATATTAACACTAATAATAAATTGATATATGATTTAAGTTGGGATAACTTGAATAAAATAGAAAGAAGTATTACGTTAAAATCTTATATAGATAAAAAGATGTTAGTTTTCGTATTAGAAATCCCATTGGTAGAAACTGACACGTATTTATACTATAAAATAATTCCTATCCCAATCTATGATCCTGTCACCTTAAAAACCTATACTATTGTTCCAAAACACCCTTACCTTTTAGTGAATA
>DWET01000015.1:0-12326 GCA_018247135.1 Paramimus stigma | reverse complement strand
GAATATAATCATATAGTGAGAACGGATCATAATTATGGGCTAATTAGGCGGTGTAACAACTGTTAGCACCTAGTTAATAAGCATGTAGTTAAGATGACCCAATGTACTCAACTGCCTAACAATGTATTTTAAGGTTTTGGTGTACATTTGAAGGACATTAAGATTTTTTTTTATTTCTTTAAGGTAGCAAAGTGTTTAATGGATACTGCCGTCCTCTCGTTTAATTAGTTTTTAATTCTGAACTGTTTTGATGAATTATGTATTACTTTTTTTTTACTATTAAACTTTACTCTTACCCTTTTTAGGTTGTTAGTAAACATAAGTGTTGCTGTGTGTAAAAACGTAGCATAGTCACGACTGTTTCATTAGTTCATGCCAATATTACAAAACGTTTAAGTTAATATACATTGTGACATGTGTTACCAATAAGACTATGGTAGTAATACGTATGACTGCTTATAAATCCTATAATTCCAGCTTAAAATCAAAATACATATGTTTTTTAATTTAAATACCTACTTGTTTTTTTTGCAGATCATGTACAGTGTAATTTATCACACGAAAATGTTTATAGTGACGAGCTAGATAACCTTAGTGATTTCCAAGATTATTTCCACGATGCGTTCATACCAGAAGAGATTGGTGAAGATAAGAATGATAGTGAAGAAAATATAGACCTTGATATTGACAAAATGGTAAAAGAAGAAATCGCGAAATTTGAAGACGAAAACATCGAGAACATCAAAAGTAATGAAGATGATCTGGCGAATATTGAAGACTACCAAATTGAAGACAATAGATCGGAAGTTAAAGAAGACAATAAAGACAATAGTGACTTTGATTTTGAAAAAAACATGGCCGAAATGGAACCACCTCAATATGAAGATATTAAATCAGAAGATGTATTGGAACTTGGACAGTTAGAAGACTCTGATACGTCAGCCGAAGATAAAAATTATGACAGTGAACAACCTTTCGACTTAGAGCTTCCAAATGTTAAAAAGGTAGATTCTAAAGACCAAAATATTTTTGAAGAAACACGACATTTATTAACAGAAAATGGTGGTGATGAAAATGAATTTTCGGACATGATATCTAAAAATGAAGATGAAGTTGACCTTCTCTCTAAAGGTGAAACGATTGATGAAGCTGAACAAGAATCAAAAGATTCTGAAGAAACTGGTGACGATTTTGCACATGTAGAGACTGATAATAACCTCAACATAGGAGATGTCGATGGTGCTGAAAAAATGTTGGATGAAACCGATGAAGATTTTGATGAAGAAGAAAACGATAACGTAGCAGATGCTAGCCTTGATGATGCTGAAAGCTTTGAAAACGAATTTAATATTTCTGAAGGTGATGACAATGTAGATGAAGATGATTTAGAACAAAATACAGTAGACAAAGCAACAAAAGATTTAGAAGATGACTTAATTAAGTTGCGAGAGACCTGGGAAAAACTGAGAGACGAAGTCGAGAATGACGCAGTTGAGAAGAACGATGGTAATTTAACAAGTACAGAATATGAAACTATGGAAGATGAATATGAACAAATCGACGGCGATAATATTAACGAAGATGAAGGCATCGACAAGGCTGAAGGTAAGGAAATGGTGAATGGTGAAGAAGATGATAACGAATCTGATTCCATTGAACAGATAGCTAACGAGTCAATCAAGACCGAAAATGTTATTGAAAGTAAATTGATTCAGTATGTAGACGATGCATTGGTAGCAAATGACGTAGTTGAAACCACTACAACAAATATTGAATCTTCTACAAGTGCTCGCATTGAGGAGCACCAAGTAGAATCTTTTGACGAAAATGCAAATGGCGAGATAAATGATTCTAAATTTTCTCAACTCATTAATGACGTCTCTGAAAATGATATTGAAGTGGACACCGATGCTAAAAGTTCTATAGAACCGAGAAGAATCACACTAGTTGTTGATAAACCTGTCACGCTGACCTCTGACAATTATCCAAGACCTTATCCAACAAATTCCATAATTGATTGGATTCTAGAGGGAGACGGCATGGGAATTGAGTTTAATGTTTCGGACTTTGCTGTTAATGGCAATAATGGAGACTACGTGCTCGTTAAGCCAGGTAATATGATAGTCTGTAATTTAGTATAGTAAACAGAGTAAAAATAGAATTAATACCAATCAAAAATTTTATTGGGTTTCATTAATTCAAAGACTGTATATTTTTATAGATACGGGCTGTAAAAATATACAGTCTTTGAATTTGTTTCTTTAATGGAACAAACGCAGGCCTTATAGTGTTAAATTGTTACTGCTGCCAATACACATAATTTATTTTTAATAAAGAAACATACAGAAATGCCTATTTCTGTTGTATAGTCGTTGCAGAAGAATTGTTGTTGTTGTTGCTATGCCGCTGAATGCTGATTGTTAGTTATGTCTTATCCGTTATATTAATGTCATACAGTAGCAATTGGTGTAATGTTAATTACGTCCCGAGAATTCGTGAGCAAACCTCTTGCTTATCAAATTTTCAAGGCAACCCCACTATACTGATTTTATTACGACGACTTTAACGTAAAGCAACTTTCAATTGCATAAAAAGATATTGAAATAACATTTTTTGCTTACCTTTATATCCGTAGGTCGCACCGAATCCACGGGCAGCGATGGTCTTGTATTTTCGTACATGATTAGACAAGAGCGCCGCTACAGATTCCTTGACGTCAACCGAATGTTCATCAGGTTCCAAAGTAACCCGGGTATGATGTGGCAACGTGGATTTAACTTCACTATAAAACTGATTGGTTAGTACTCGTATATCTACTATCTTAGTTTTATTCATTATGAGATTTTCTTATAGGAATACTATTATCGACCTAGTATATATACATATATATATATATATATATATTCTCGATATATGTATATATATATATATATATAGAGAAAATACGGGATAGTTATCGTATCCTCAGGAACTAATTACTTCCACTGACCAGCCTAATATTCTCGTAAGATATTAGTTTATATTGTGCTTTACAGTACTGATTTAACAAGATCATATCAATTGCAATCGCAACGATGATAGACAATTGTTCTTAAAAAATTTGAAACTTTTCAGCTGCTATACCTGAGGAAGAAAACACTGAACCTGAACCACCTTCCATTCATTACCCACTATCTACGTTAACTCTGAACCTTGGAGGTGTATCTTTGGAAGATTTCCTGAAAGTCCAAGAAGAATTCCGTAGAATTATCGCCGATATGGCAAGCATGTACATTCACGCAAACCAAATCGAACCAGGGCTTTATAGCACGTAAGTTTTTCTTAATATTTATGAAGTCTAATATTTAGACTGTTCAGTGCACTTATTTATAAGGTGGTTCGGACGAGACGCGCCATGAAAAATAAGAAGCAAAATTATTGTTTAGATTGTTGTACAAATCTAAACTCAATAATTATCATTTTAAAACAAAGTACATAAAGAAATATATACAAAAAACACACACCATTTATAAATAATGCCGCTAACTTACCTACAAGAACCGCTATATCACGAGTTATAGCTGTTACATTTCTTTTTTTCATACATATTCCATAAATTAACACTATGTCAGTGTAAACAAAATGTAACGATACAAATTCACTAATGTCAACTTCACAAATGTAAAACTATCATTGATATCACCATCATGGCGAATTAAGTGTTAGCTACTGTACGGCGCATCAAACTGAGGAGGGAATTATCGAAACCTAAATAGCACATACTCGTAGTAACAAGAACAGTAACAAGATTTAACTCAATTACTACAACCAATCAACACAAATAATTAAAACATGAAGGTCTCAAAGTAAAAGACATGTCTAATCTTCGTGTAAAGTTTTGCATTTTAAACTGCAATCAATCAGTCGTATGTTATTGCTTTATCTTTCTTTGTCTGTTACAAGTATCAGTTATTCGCCAACCGCTATAAGTTGATAACTCAATTTATGACATTGCTTTGCTTGTCATTGTACTGAAATCATGTACTTTCATGCGCCATCGTAATGTAAAAGATAGAGTTGGTTTACTCTATATAGCATGTACCTATATTTGATAAACCTTTCACATGACAAGCTTTTCAAAATCATACAGCTTGTCTCGAGCACGCAAACCAACGTCTCACCGCGCATTTATATCTGCCATAAAGCAACAGTAAGTTAGCATTACTGTGTTTTACTTAAAGGGGTACAGCTAGGAGACATTCATCAGCCTCTGGCCGCTTTTCACATAGTCGCCATAAATTTGCTGAAAAATAAAATAGGTTGACCCGAAGAACAAAGCAACATAACCGCTTACTTTTGTTGTACCGTTACTGTAAAACAGAGACAGAATTTCATGATACCTAAGCCTCCTGATATTCTTGTCCTTCAGAAATCGAAGTTCAGATATTTCCGGAATATGTCCCATATAAATAAGGCAACTGAAACCAGAACCCCAATAGTCCCCACTATTGGGGTTGTGGCGCCTGGGTTTGAGGCTTACACAGTTTAGGTAAGAACTCCAGGAAGGTTAAGTCCGGTACGTTATATCGGAGAACCCGGCATTTAGTTCAATTTTATAACAGTTCATCTATTAAGATTCAATATTATTTTTATGACATAAAGTTATCAAACGGGCATGCAGGCCATCTAGTGTTAAATGGTCCCTGCTGTCCATAGAAACCCTCTTACAAACTAGCATAGAACCCAACCATGGGGTGCGTTGCTACCCCTGAGGCCCTTAGGCCTGGTACAGTATGAGGCCTACTGGATCTTATTCCAGTAGGCCACATACTGCACCCTTCGACTCGAAACACAGCATGGCTGGTGCTTCACGGAAGAAATAGGCGCAACGGTGGTATTTATGCGGCCGAGTCATGGACAGATCATGGTCTCTAGCACCTTAAAAATATAGAAATCTTATATGACCATTCGTTTTTTGTAGAAAACTGCTTCTCATGAGTTTCATTAAATCTCTCAAAATTCAATAATTCAAGATCTTATATTACCCTTAATCGTTAAAAGTGAATGAGACATTCGTGACTGTCTGTTTATAAATGCGTGCGGTGCATGCTTCAGTGGTCGCATATGTTTACTATTCCTAGTTTCACTATCACTGCTATCAGTTTTTGTGTTTTATGACTAATGTATTAAATACTTAAGTAACACGCAAGCTTAAGACTTATGCTATCAGAATTCGAGTCGTAATTATAATAAATGTAGAATTTGCATTTAAGGTTATAATTAATATAAATAATTGTAGTTGTATCTAGTTGTATCCATTTTTATTACCGAATTATTTAAAAAAGATTTTATTTTACCAAGAATTAAAAAAAGTTGTACCACCGATATCATTTAGGGGTATAAAACAGTTCACAACATATTCTCAGACCTACTGAACTCTACACTACACACAGTACTTCATAGGAATCGGTCAAGCCATTTCGATGGTGTTTTGCTATACTATGACAAGAACTTTATTTAAATTTTATATACCTACTAGCTATTCCCACGTGAAATTAAAATAAACGTAGCCTACGTTATACGTCCTATAGTAACAGCTAGCTATTTGTGAAGGAAAATTCCGTGAAAATCGGTCCTGAGATTACCTGGAACAAACACACAAACAAACAAACAGCCAGATTGGTTGACATTTTTTAAAAATTTCATTTAGCAAAAATTGGTTAATAAACATAGCCTGTGAAGCTTCTATCCTTAAATGAAATTGAAAATAAAGCATAAAGGTTACTTATGTTTCAAATGCAAAGCATGCAAATACAAAATGAGACTGTAGTAAGATAAGTTAACTATGTATATCTGCTATTTCAAAACGAGTTCTTCGGACAGTTATCGAGTGGGTATGGTCCAATTACTCAGTATCTTAGTTATAAATACACAGTGACCTAATAGGGAATAACATCGTATATCTCAATTGTGTGTATCGTTTGTCTGTTCTCTTCAATGAAACTACTGTACCTAACTAACTAAACTAAACAACTAAGTAAAATTTAGCAACAGTATACTTTTGATTTTTTTCCAGAGTCAAACATGATTAAAACTATGGATATGGATAGTAAAATTATTAAATCAACATTTCAAATCATGTAGCTTTTTGAAATAGAAGCTATTAATGTGACCATAATTAAGTAGAAATGATACGACATAACAATTATTTTTGCAGTTGCAATTAAAAGCAAAATAACTCACTATACTACAATAAATCAAATTAATCTTTAAATTAATTGAAAGAGAAAAAATTTCCGTACTGCCCCAACTTTCACGTTATGAGCGATCACGCATGCGCGAGGAAAGCCCGCACACGCGCACGCCAAACGTCAAATCTATTTTAGTAGCAAGCTTTCGTTCGTACAAGCTTACAGTGCCACGCTTCATACAAAAAATATACACCCACGGCGTGTTCGCGAACCGAGCTATACAAAAAACCGCAGTCGAGTCGACCCGCCGCGTGAAATATGTACGACTCGATTCTCAACCCACTTTAAAGCCTTAACGAAGAGGAGATAAGTGATAAAATGCGGCAATGCGACACATGCGAATCAATGCCACAATTCCCTGATGCCAAATTTTTCAACAATTAGTGGCGGTCGGTAAATAATGGAGCCCTTCATAGACAGAAACAACTTCGCAGTAAGCGCCATGGTGGCGGTCGCGATGCAAATACTGTTTTTCACCATAGCCTCGCTGTCGCAGAGCGACAAAGTCACGGATTTTACGGGAGGTGCCAATTTTATAATTATAGCTTTATTAACATTCTTCCTTGGCCAAGGTGGAAGTACTCTAAAAAATTATGACAGCAGGCAACTTATGGTTACGGCTTTTGTGTGTTTGTGGGGATTACGACTCTCTGGATACCTGATCTACAGGATTTACCATATTGGAAGAGACAAGCAGTTCGAGGACCGTAAGAGTAATACGCTGAGATTTGCAGTATTTTATACATTTCAAGCCGTATGGGTATATGTTGTAAGTCTTCCAGTTATCATCATAAATTCACCGCATCATTCTTACCCAAAGTCACCTAAAACGATGACAACATTGGATTCCGCTGGAGCTGGTGTTTTTGTGATTGGTTTATTGATTGAAACCTACGCAGACCTTCAAAAGTTTGCTTTCCGCCAGGAACCGGCAAATCAAGGAAAGTGGTGTAACGATGGCCTATGGGGACTCTCTAGACACCCTAATTATTTCGGGGAAATTGTTTTATGGTGGGGAATATTTATTATAGCACTCAATGTTATAGAAGGTATTGAATATATTGCAGTATTATCGCCTTTGTTCACGACGGCAATAATTCTGTTCTTATCTGGCATTCCGTTGCTGGAACGATCAGCGGACGAAAAATACAGAGATAACCCAGATTATTTATATTATAAGGCGTCGACGTCACCTCTGATACCGATACCACCGGCTTTTTACGTGGAAGTTCCCAAGTTTCTCAAGTGTATATTATGCTGCGAATTACCGATTTACGATTCTACTGGGGAGGAGTTCGCAGCGCCTACTATCGTTACCGAGACCACCAGCATATCAATGGTGCAATCCCAAACATAGCTAACACACGCCGCGCGTGATCACACCGCGGCAAAGTCAGAACCCTATGATCAAAAAAGCCAAAACTATAATCCAAAACAATTGTGATACACGGCTGAGGAGAAACCTCAGAAAAAATTGCCAAATTCGTTGCCATTAAAACAAAACAATACTACTGATATGAATCTATATAACAAATATATGGAGAGTATTAATAAGAGTAGAAAAGTTGCGTTAGACATATTAGAAGATACAAAAGATGTTATTGACGGGATCTCAGGAGAGAGCCCTATTACAAATGTTAGGTTAAGAAACGTAGCAAATGATAGTATGGAACATAGAACAGATCCTAGTAGTAGTGAACAGGATAAAAATAAGCGACCAACCGAGTACGTAAAGTATGGTAAAATTACATTTAATACTACAGCTATATTACATCACTATCCGCAAATACAAAACAAGAATTGCTCGGAAAACCGATCCCCGCACCATTCTCTAGCTATAGCCACGAAGAAATCTGATTTAAATTTACCAATAGAACCTTTAATGGATAATAATAATGGCTCAAAGACGGCCAACAAAGAAACAAAAATAACAGTGACGGAAACGAAGACTAAGGATAAGGATAACGATAATAATAACGATGCGGCTGTTAAACCAAGTGAGAAAAAATCGGACAATGCAGTAAAAAATTTAAAGAAACCTGTCAAATTTACAGAAGAAAAACTTGTATGAGGGTTAGCCACCCGTTTGTTTTCACTGCATTTTAACATTCGAAGACGGTGGCATCAGTTAAAACCCGCAAGAGTGAAATCAAACATATCACACCATAAAATGTTATAAATAAAGATAAGACTGGAGACCATATTATAGTACTTTTTAAATAATTAAAGAGAAGCGTATAAACTACGAGCTCTACGTCGTTCTTATGATAAGAAATGATACTAATTCGATATACATAGTTAAAATGGTTAAAGGTGTATTATTGTCGTGTTTAAATGTATTACACTAGTTATTAGCCGCAGAATCCGTCTCATTAGTAAAATAATTTAATCTATTACTAGTTAGAGTGTATTTATTATAAATAATTGTGTCGTTTTGAAACAGTAGCTACAACACTTAGAGGTGAGTTGGTTTATATCATTTGACAATTTATTTTCCTTAGTTTTAGTAACCATTATTTTTTTAAATTTCTGTAACAAATTATTAAGGGGTAGTGTTGTTATGATTTGCTCAGCTATCTTGATCTATATATTCTTAGTACTGTCTGGACAGTCTTCGTTAAAAAAATAGCAACGGCATTGATTTGCTAGGGTTGATTCCGATGCATTACTTACATGAATTACATTACTATTTATATAAATATATACAATTTACTTTTAACTCGTAATGTAAATATATTATAAGATGGCGTCGTTTCGATGATAACAAAACATTCTTTCAGCTAGTTCAAGTGTCGTTTTCGAAATTGATATCATGATTTAACTACTGGTGTACTAACGGTATAAATTCCTACGTCTATTTTAGTTGCGTTTGATATTAGAAACTTGAATGTTGATCTATTCTTGTGATAAGTCAATGAACTCGTGATTATAGATGCACTAATTGTTATTACTTAGATGATCAATGGATTCATCAGCAAGTATTGTACTGCATAAAAACAACGTATTATGTAAATAATTTTATTTTAAAGACCCTACTGCGATCTGTCCATGGCGCACTGGTTTAAATACCACATCTGAACCTATCTCTTCCGTGAAGCATCAGCAATGCTGTATTTAGTGTCGAATGGCGCAATACGCGGTCTACTAAACCAAGAGGCATTTCATCTTGGGCCTCTGCTGCTGCTGGGGTGACAGCGCACCCCCCTACAGTCTCGCATGGGACAGGTCCTATGCGAGTTCGTGGGAGGGTGTCTATGGACGCCAGTGACCGTTTGATACCAAACGGCCTACATGCCCACCTCATAAGAAAATCAACCTCCAGTGGCGAACCACACATCAAATCGTTCAAACTTGTAATTTAAAAGCGACTCATTAAAACAAAAACTGGTAAACCGATGCAGATAAACTCAATTAAAAATAGACTGCGATCTGTGTGCGACTGTTAAACAGTTCTTCGGTCTATTTCATGCAGTATTTCCCGCAGTAGAATCTACTTGGCGGAATTCCAATTCATGTGTTTTGCTCTGCATAAAGGATTTGCAATCACCGTTTGCCATACCGCTTTATTCACATTGCTGGTAACCTTATGCGTTCTGTTACTTTATTGTATTTTTAAGTAGTTGTAAAATAAAACGAAATATAAAATCTTCGGCTTAAATATCTTTATTTCTCTTTAAGACTTTGTCAGTTACATGAGAGCAATCATAATCTCGTACTTTTAGATTGAGATTAAGATTTATTTTTGCCATACATATGGACAAAGGAGTAAGCAAAAACCTACTTAGATTACAAGTAGGAAAGTTTATGTCCAGAAGAATTTGTTTCCTTTGGTGGTTACTTTTCTGTACCTACAGTAAGAGCTAAATCTGCAACACGACAACATCAGAATGTTTTTAACAATGCAATAAAATATAAAAATATATTTGTTTGACATATTTGTCAGGCAAGAGCTGACAATTTCTAAAAGTGTACTAAAAGTTAACAACTGTTTTGTACTTTCTGATATTCAGCACAATAACCTATCATTTCAGGTTAGAAGTCACACAGATCACAAGCACGGCGCTCTGTTTCCACAACTGGCCGAAGTTCGAGCAATGCGCTGAAGTCAGGTTCGGAGTGCCGTTGCATTACGATAACGAAGATGCAGAGGAGAGGTTGACTGAGGAGGAACTGAGTGATATGTGGTGGACGTACTCCCAGGACGACCCGTTCGCGATACGGCTGAGACGGCTCAACATTACGGTTCGTTGGTTTGTTCTTAATAACAATTGTTATTTTCATAATACTATTTCAAGCGCCCGTGGTCGCGAGATAATCGTGAGCGAGTTACGATTGTAGTTGATCGCCAGAGCAACTGCAACGGAGGCGATATTTCGAGTAGCTTAAAAGTTTCCGAAACTTGGGTTGGCAACTAACCAGCAGCGTGGTGGAGTATCATATGCTCTAGGCCCTCCTCAAAGCACAAAGACCCAGCCTGCAGTGGCCACTATGGGTTATAAACAATTGTAAAATTTTTTTTTGGTGAAGTAGCTTGTAAGTCATCTGGAGTTAGATTTTCATTGCCACCCATGGACGTCCTTCAATCTCACTTAGGACCGATGTCCCATGGAGTGCTGTACGAGGATGCTACTCCTGAGGCCTAAGATGAAATGCCTCTTTGACGTTCGTATGCATTATATTGCACAACCCTAACACTACTGAACCTAAACGCAATATTACTGCTGCTTGACGGCAGAAATAGAAATAGTGCAGCGGTGGTGACGTACGTGGGCAGGCGAGACTCAGAGACAGACTCTATCCCTCAAGTAATCGCCATAGTTTGCTATTTCCAGGAGTTCCAGATTCCGAACGATAACAACGTCCTGATGATATGGTTGGTGATCGCGGCTGGTGTGGTCATTTCAATGGCAATGCTCGCCTTCGCGCTATGGAGGTTCAGCTGCTTCGAAGACTACACTAGGTAAGTTTACCTTTACATATAGGTTAATTGTATTTAAGGTCACATTATTTTCTCATTTAAAAAAGGAATAGTGATAACGTAGGTGGTAGTCTCGCCCGCTTAAGTATAGCTGCACCTATTTCTTCTGTGAAACAGCAGAAATGCTGTGTTTCGTGTCGAAGGGTAAGGGCCTACTGCACAAAGAGGCATTCCATCTTAGTCCTCAGGGGTAGCAACGCACCCTCCTACAGTCTCGCATAGACAGGTTCTACACAAGTTTGTGGAAGGGTGTCTATGGGCGGCAGCGACCATTTAACACCAGGTGGCCTGCATGCCCGTTTGCTACCTTTATGACATAAAAAAAAGGTATTTCAAATTAGGCCTCGAGGAAAGCAAGTTGCAACACGTTCTCATCCATCGTGTTGTACAGGACATCAATGTTACACAAGGTTCGAAGAGGCTGTCTATGGGCGCTGTGATTATTTAATTTATTTTGTTTTGTCTGACGAAATACCACAATCACAGGCCACCATTTTCTTTTATTATGCGAAACTTTTGCTTCTTATATGTTTAAATAAAAATATAATCTAGCAGATAAAGAAGCAAAAAGAGCAAAAAGGTATGGAAGTGTGTGGCGTGTAATTTTAATTAAAAAAAAATGTGAAAAAAATATTATTTTTATATTTTTTTGGAGTTAAATAACTTCCCATGTTAATATTACCAAAATACGTACTTGCCTATCTACATTTTATTGCCTTGCATGTAGGTACATATGATGTAATTCAGTTTTCACACTTATTACCTACTTAACAAACATTTTAATAATTACATATATTAAAGTTCTTATAAACGGCACATAGGTAGTTTCTTTTTTATCGTCAAGAAAACTCAGGTCGAGTGCCAACCGCCACAGGGCCGACGGTAGGTTGTCGGGCTCCAACCGACAAAAAACCTGACAGTGTCTGTTTACCTGGCTCCAGCCAGGTAAACAGGCATACTGCACCTATTTCTTCCGTGAAGCAGCAGCAATGCTGTGTTTCGTGTCGAAGGGTATAGTATGCGGTCCACTGGACATAAAGGCATTCCAACTTAGGCCTCAGGGGCAGCAACGCACCCTCCTACAGTCTCACATGGGAAAATTCCATAGGAGTGTGTGG
>DWET01000014.1:0-12405 GCA_018247135.1 Paramimus stigma | reverse complement strand
AAAAAATGCGTTAAATAATTATCATGGCATGGCTGGTTATGTTTTTAACTATAACAAATATCCTTAGTATTTAATTTTTGAAACTCATTTTTATGTTCCTCGCGACCATGTGTCAGTGACCACCTACAGGTGGTGTCATAAATATGTATGTATCAATTGTTAATTGCTATTTGCCGTGACGACGCGATTCGTAATACGCACCGCTTGCTATAGAAAATGTCTAATTGTTTGCGTGTAGTTTCTGTACTCTCTGTTGGACTGCGCCAAGAGTAAACCTTGTTTTGCAGCTTAATGTCTCTGATACGACTTCAAAATAAAACAAAGGACTGCTTCAGATTGCGCCGTCTTCGTGAAATTGACACTTTCTCATGTCATATTTTAAAAATGAAGCATTGAGACAGTAGACAGACAGAGAGTAGTGTTCCACGCTCATAAAAAGAGAAAAGCCATTAATCAGACTCTCTAGCCAAGTGCGGATTCGCAGACCATTTACCAGATCACCAAGCGATAACTTAGGCAATATTATATCACTGAAGGTTTCGTGAGTTTCTTCACGTGATTACTGTTATACCGGCTTACCTCACGTTTGTTATCGGGATAGCCCGATTTGTTTCGAACCTATTCGAGGTCCTTCATCATGAGCTCCCACCGGTCACAAGATCGCGGCGAAGACTGGCAATATACTATTAGAATGTGAAGTACACTATCTCCACTGAATAAAAATGAAGCTTACTTGTAATATTAGAACACTTTGCTTTTCATAACATTTCATAATACCGTATGCTTCAATATTTTCTCAGAGCTTACTAATTTCCATTTCAATATGCAATCACTTTTCCACAATTTCTATCGACGTCGTGAAACTGAATGTGAATATTCAAACAAATGCCTATTAACAAATTACTCTCATTAACCTCAATGACACGCTAATACAAGTCTTAAAGTCGTTGTGATCCAACCCACTCGTATTGTCGTACATCGGTGATCTAATTGAGACTAGCATTCTATTTGTGAGAGCATAACGTACAATGGTGTGAACACTTTTTATTTCCACAATCTCCCTGACATTTCCGTAATTGTAGAGAATCCCTCGGAAAAAAGTTTTGTACGTTCACGGTATGGAGGTGACAGTGTGAATGAATGATCTTGAACAGTTTTTTGAGTTTACTTTAAATACGTCTTGACATTTCACTGAGCTGAGCTAAGCGGTATTCATAAAAGATGTTACTGTGTAATGTAATAGATATAATGCAAAAGTAATGAAAGAATTTTGACAGAAAAGTCTGTTCGCGGCCATACCCCGTGGCAAAAGATTAACAGAGAAGATTATGCGCTCTTTTCGACAAAAAGAGAAAGAAACAAAAAAAAGATATTGTCTCCTCTATATAGGGTGCCAATTATTAAAAAAGCATAGACATAAGTTACATACCATTATTTTAGTGCCTCCCATGATAGTCACCTTCCTCTGAGGGTTATGGTGAATTGCTGCTTTGCTTTGAAGTGAAGCAACAGGTACAACGCGAGTAAGCTCAGTACTCTCTTAAAACAGTAAATAGTATGTCATTGACAGCCAATAGCATATGGTCAAGAGTATGGTAAGAGAATCCTCCTTGGAAATCAGCTGCCCGAATAAGAAATCAATTGTTAGAACGAATTACGCACAGAAACAGATTAAATTGAATTGAATATTCATTTTATGATATTTGCAGAACATACATATTTAAATCTGCAAAGATTAAATCGCCCACTTTACATTTAAAATAGGTGCAACATATTTGTAGGCTTTGCTCATGTACACGAGAATTCACGAATGGTATTTAACAATCCGTTTATTCTAAAGTAATCCTAAAAGCCCGGTAAGCTGTGAGAATCGAATGAAACACTTTTTTCTGTTGTTGTTGCTAAACTGTGTTGTAATAGACGTGTTTAAAAATAGTTAATAATATAATAATAACTCTTATATATTTTATTTATTTATTTAAGTTTATGTACACACACAAGAATAAAAATAAAAATTGGTAACAAGTGAATTATGTACAAAGGTACTGCTTATTTCACTTAGAAATATCTACCAGCAGACCTGTTACAGGAGAATACATATAAACTAGTAGGGCGTGTACGGACATAAACATAAAATTTTACCTATCAAACGTTACATAGTAATGTTAATGTATATCTCACAAATATCTATCTATTAGGCATTTAAATATAGGTAATATTCGATTACTCTCTTTAAATGCCTAAGACTCATTTTATAATATATCAATCTAATAGGTTATAATGCTATTTAAATACCTGAAGCAAGCCATATATTGAAGAATGTATCCCAAAAACATTAACACCGCAACCTGCACAGTGTGGTAATGTGAAAAACATATCGCATATTTTGAGGAGTTCGAAACATCACCGACTGGTCGCAAACCCATTATTGTTAAAAGTTTTAGATACGGCAGCAGTATCTGAAAACATTATGTAAATACAAATTAATAATCAAAGTACCTACTATATGGAGACTACAGTGACGATACTAAGAAAGTTGGATAAAAAATACCTTAGATTTACAGTAGTGTAGAATTGCTGAAGTACTCATGTATTCAGTGTCTGGAGACTCTGTTATCTCTCCTATCTGAAATAACGAACAAAAAGAATACTTAAAATTAATTTTACAGTCGAAAAAACAGAATGATTACTTAGTAGCTAATTTTAATACCTATTTCAAAGAACTAACAAATGCAGACAAAAGTCGCGCTAATTACTGAACGTGTAGCAAAAGTGCAAAGAACTCTTATTTATTATTCATTTCACAAAGCTATGACACATAATATGCGATAAAAACTTACATCAACGCTATTAGCATCAATGCTGGATCTCGTAGATCTCTCCATCGCGGGCACGCACAGCTTGTTGCCCAGAACATGGCTGTCCAGTAGATCACTAGCTTCGCAACCATTTAAAAAATGCACATTATCCACTTTATTGCCCATATCTACACATTAATTGTCATTATGATCATTATGGAACACGATTAATTGTTAATAGTTTTGCGTAAGATAGAATATCTTAAATATTGACGGTTGGATATATGAAATAACGAACGTGTTTACATTATTCAAGAGCGAAATTTATTAACTTACCACTGCCATACGAACCATTATCATTTTGCATTTTGTTATAAAATGTATTAAGAATGTATTAAGACGCCCACTAGTATTTGTGTTCACAAAAGAATGATTTAATAAGTACCCACAAAATATTTCACATTCCAACGATAGCAAAAGGATCACAAGTGAATGCAATGCACTGCATTTTATTGTGCATTTTTAATAGCGAGTGATAGTTCAAACATCGGAGTGTTTTTCAGAGATAGTAAACATTTTGGGTGCATGCCGCAGTTTATCTAGTTCTTAATTTTACTATCAAGTTAACGACAGCTGTTTCATGAACATTTCAAGCAATTATTATTTATTTGAATTAATTTTGCTCGTGGTTAAGGGAAAAATGCTTTTCGTCTTTGGTCAATTATCTACTATTTCGTCCAATATTTATATCTCATATAAATCTTTAAAAAATGTCATTTTTATAATGTACTAGGTATATAAAATTTTAAAAGTTGAATGACCTAGTTTACAAAATGCGTTCAAAACAACGACCAATGGTGCGGCACCTACATAATAAACATTGAACTCCGATAACCTCATGTTACAAAGATAATACAAGAAAAATGTTTATTTTTATTCGTAATTGTACTTTCACAACTACTAAGAATGTCTCCTACAAAATACAAGAAATATTTCGCATATAATACACAATTTAACATGCTTAATTCAAATCAAATTTATTGGACATATACATACCTATTACCCACCTACCTTTTCTGTATCACTTGAAAATATATAGCGCTGCATATAGAGATAGCGCTAAAAAATACAATATAGTAAGTACTACTAGGTCTGTAATGATTAATAACAGCTATGGCAGCTCTATATAAATCTAACGAGTTTTAACCAATGATATATTTGTGTATTATATGCATAACTGGCAGTTTATAAAAATGTGTACCTACATAATTTTACAAGACAAAATTACAAATATACACCAGTAAAATTAATGCTGTATAGAACTATTAACACTATTGGATATATCAATAGATGGAAATTTGCATGCATATATATTTTGCATCTTTTGGTAGCTCTTTTATAAAATGCTAAGAGGTCACTTCAAACAAAAACAAAATATAAGAAGTGTATTATTTATTCCTATAAATTATGACCTGGAAAATTTCTTTTTATTTAAAAATCCAGTTCGCCTGACAATCTTTCGCCGTTCTTCGTAATGTTTCTTCATTTTCTGTTGGCTATCGGAATTGTTTTTCTTTCCTCTCATCGAGAACTTCATTTCTCTATTACCTCCAGCACCGGTGACTACAGTGGCCCCTTCTCTCGATAAGCGTTCTCCTAAACTACTCTTACTGACGTGTACAAGGCTTCTAATATTAGAAACTTTTGGGACTCTACTGACTTCTTCATCTTTGTCTTCAGTGTCTATTTCTTCTTCTTGATGTTTTTTCCTTATAATTTTATGTTGCTTTTTGATCTCCTTTCTCCAAGCACGGTCTTCGTCGGAGCTTTCTTCGCTGGATTCATACAATTCCCGATCCGAGTCATTTTCATCAGCCTCTTGAACCTAAAATCACCATCAGGATATTATTCAATCGTCTAGTTTTTAAATTCATAGAACAGAATTGAAAATCTCATAGTCTGGTCAATACTATCGCATGTATAGTTTTATCTAAGGCTTGCCTACTGTTGAAACATTATTGCATTCAAATTCATAATAATTTATTTCATCATGGCATACACTTGATGAACGTCATAACATAATTCACACAACAAGAGCATTTTACTGTCTTAGTATTTATAAGTAGCAAAGCAACCTCATGTAACTGCAGATACTTCTTGAGGTTCGACAGGTACATCTATACTATTAATAAAATAGGAGTGTTTGTTTGTAATATTAAAATAACCACTATCTACTTAATTTTTAAAAAATTGTCTGTTTCTTGCAGCTAATCTCTGTAACAGCCGGATTTAATTTGACAAGACTTTTTAATTCTGCATTGACGAAGTCGCAGGAACGACTACTAATAAAATATATAAATATTCAATTTAAAACTTTTATGAACTTACCTCCATGTTTGCTGCTTCCATTTGACTTCTCTCATTCTTAAGAGTAGATTTACTTAGCCTTGACAATACTGGATTAAGCAATCTATATTCATCTGCTTCCTTATCAACTTCAAATTCAGGATTTTCAAATAGTGCCTGAAATTTAAAAAAAATCATAAAGAACAATGATTTTCTTATTGTAATATGTATGTAACGAGCATGTAGGTTACTCGGTGTTAAGTTTTCACTGCCACTTAAAGATCCATCCAAAGACCCATCTCCCACGGAAGACAGAACTGCTCCTACGAAATACTTACCTTAAATCGGTCGTCCTTAAGTAAATTCCCGGCCTGCTTTTTCTTTTTCGTATCAACGTCCAATAATCGTGAAGCCAACTCTCGATTAACTTTAGGCAAATTATCGTCAACTTTAATCCGTGCAGGTCTCTCTTTTTCAATTTTCTCCCTAATTTTTCGTTTTTTATACTCCTCGAAAGCAAACGGATCGGCAATTGATTTGGCTCTCTTGTACAATCGAACGTCTACGAAATATCTAAAAAAATGTAAATTTGTTTCATTTCAAATTGTAGTTTATTTTTTTAAAGAAATATAAGAGTTCTACCGCTACCATATTAAACTGTTCAACCCTATACAACTTCTATAAAATGTCTTCCAACTTCAGTAGCGAATTTTCAGAACGCAATAATATATAAGTGTTGCTTGTGAAAAATAAAATAGTGACAACCACAATGAACAAGATGTCTTATATTTAATAAGCGACTTATTAATTACACTATGTTTACATTGTGTCACTAAAGACTTATTAGGGTGAGATAAAATTAAAATGTCTTACCCATGCATATAGGCCCGTAAGAGATTCGTTCCTAAAAGATGGTCCAACCCCAGCGACTCCAACTCCTGTTTTGTAACAAACTTATAATCATCATATACAGTTTGTGATGCTGATGTCTCTAACTCATCTGTTAAATTATCTAAGAAAGCACACCATCTTGGTGCAGGACCTAAAAGAACATACAGTTTTTTAGTTTACACAGGTAAACACACAGGTTTTGATGTTCATCAAGTGTATACCTTATGATTAAATAAATTATGTGATTATTGTGTATAACTTATGATGAAATTAATTAAATAATTAATTATTATTAATAATGATAAACAAGGCACAATGCAACAAATTCTTTACAAACCTAAAGATGGTATATAATAAATTTGCATTTTTTGATCTTCAACTGCCATCATGCTCAAGCCTGTGTTTGGGACAACACACAGATCATTAAAATCAACAGATGACTCAATATTAGTATATTGTTTGCCCTGAAAACAATAAATTTATTTTACTTATTCACATCTGCCTTTATCCAACGAAGTGACAAAACGAGAACCATGTTATAACTTGAGCATAGCATAACTCATAGTATTTGGCAATTAGTACCTATACTACACAGCACTCAGTCACAAAAACTATACAAGCATTTGTCAATTTAAATGCAACCAATGTAATCAAATCATAATAAAATTATTTTACTTTCATTTTGTTGCATGTTTAATTGTGAATATGCAATAGATACTAGAACGAAAATATATATAGCATGTGACCATGTGTGGTGCAAACTTTATTGAAACCCAAAAAATTATGAGCTTCAGTAGAAATATAAATAAATCTGCACCTTGGATAACATTTTTTATATTTATGTTAAACTATACCGAGCTACTTACACTATTGCTATCCCAAATTTTTACGACATTGGCATCCATTGAATAAACATAATTCATACTTTTATGAAACTCTATACATTTTATTGGAATTTCATTCATGTGGTCCTTTATTAATAGTGGTTTGCTTGATCTAATATCATACAGTACAACATGTCCAGATGAAGTTCCAACACCCATTTGCAGGGCACCATTAAATTTAAGGGATGTTATGGATGGCAACAAGTTATTCCTGTAAAACATAGAATATAATTGTACATTAATTAAGTATCAATTCCATTTTTAATTAAATACAAAAAAAAAGTCATTTTCAAAAAAACTAAATACTACAGTATAAAACAATACTTTACTCTTATAATAATTTTTTTCTTCATGTTTCAACACTATTCTATATTATTTTCTTCCTCTTTACATTTTCCATCAATAGGATTGTTGTGGTTACAAATTTTTAAAAATCTTTAAAATTTATACAATTACAAATGTGTTCACCTCAAATCTCCAACAGAGCAGTGTAGTGCACAATCCAATAATCCTTGTTTTGATTTAGTGCGTGGATCCCAAGCTTCCACCTGCCCACCCTCAGTTCCGAGAGCCAGTAGACCATGCTCCTCATTCACGCTGCAGCAATTAATCCCATGTGCCTTTGTACTGTAAGGTGCCATAAACTGACCAACTTCTAAATTTAATCTGTACACTTCCTGGAAGAAATATTAAAAATTAATTACTATTTTATATATTTTGAAACATAAGCTATCCCCAAAAAATTACTTGCTTAAAATTACTTTGCTTAATATAGCACACACGCACTAGTATATTCAGGCAATTGTGATATATTCTTTTTGCACTTTTTTATGTAATTCATCATGAACCATTTTTATGTTGTACTTCAAATGGACCTTATGGATATCAGAATATATCATTTTAAAAGTTAAGAACTCTTAGACACAATAAAAGAGGAATAATCTCAGTTATACTGTTTTGTTGTATTTCCTTGTTATAATATCTTACGGTCATGGTCATGGTCAACCAAATAATGCAAAAGCTTTAATACAAAGCTATACCTTAATCATGAACAGATCCGTATATTAATAAAAACTGTGAACCATGAAAATATGATCAATAGTTTCTGAAATTATAACAATACACAAGTTTACTTTAAAATATCAATGTATAACTACAAAATTACTTATAATTGCTTACATTAGATGCCCCAACAACAATTAAGTCACAGGAAGGTCGATGATATGCCATGTCTCTACCAAAATGTGGAACTCTAAGTCTGTAGTGCCTTCCATGGCCAACATGGAATTCAACATATCGATCACATTGCAAAAATACTATCTGAAAAAAAGTACATTTCAGGCTTCAGTAAAAGGCAATTATTTATCATGTTATTGCATATATTGTGCAATATTAAAAAAATTGTTAAGTATTGTAGATTTTTCTGGAAAATAAGTAATCCAAGTATGTTTATAATGAAATAGGTTTATTTTAAATATGAACTTTTAACCCATGTTTAAATTTAGGTAAAGTAAAATAGTAGAAATACTAACAAAAATTTATAGTTAATTGTATTGGTAGTTGTTTAGGTGTGTTGTGAAGTAGTAATAGTTTTGTTAAAAATAGGTAAACTATTATTATTATTTTAAATATTGCCCAGCTTACCTTAGAGTAATCTTCACTGAGAATTTCAAAAGTGACTACTTCTGAATCTAAGCATCGTTCAAACTTTAGAGACAAATTGTTGACATCGAAACATTTGACTCTTGGCTTATAGATACCCGTAGCCATAATGTATTGACCATCTTTTGAGACTCGAAGGCTGGTACTAACACCAGGCATGTCAAATTCTTGTATGAGTTCAATTCTGCGTCTTAAATCAACATTCTTTTTTAACAGTGCGCGTTTTTTCCTTTCTGTCAACCACTGCGAAAAAAAAACATGTAATTCGTTTACAAATTTAACAACAATTGCCTAACGCTTAAGGCCTGGTTATACCTTTTTTGTTGCAACCTAAATATTAAGTATTGTAGAAAGTTTACCTATTAAATAAATACATTTTAATAACTTACATCAGGTAATGACTTTCCAGCACTAAGATTATAAATCTTTACATTATCTATTTCAGAAACCTGCATAGTGAAATGTTTCTCTTAACAAGCTTACAATTACAATTAACTATCACCTTATTTTGATTCTCATAACCTATCCTACTCAAGTTTATCAACTGTACCACACATGTTTCATTTTAAAATTCTCACAATTGTAGACAGACTTGTCAAAATGATAAGTGTCACCTATGTCACCGAGTGTCTCATGTTGACGACAGTGACATAGACATAAGTTAAAGTCACATTCATAGGCTACTTTAGACATTTCACATTATGTAAGGGTTGCTAAAAATATCGATATCTTTGACTGACGGCATCCCTACATTATGACAATGTACAATTATTATTGTCATACTAGTACTGGCTAGACTACTGTTAATCCCAAATTCAACGTCGAAAGTACGGATAACTATTATCACAATGTCTACATATTATTATACCTACCAACTGACTAATATGGTATAAACTTTTATCTATGGTTCACATTAGGCCAGTGGCCTGCAGACTGCTTCGCATCGAAATCCCTGTATCCAAGGGACGACCAAATAGTATAATAGTACTTCGTAGTATCAAATTAATCATGCATATTAGTTCAAAGTCAAAGATATTTATTTGTAGACAAAATGTTACAATGTTACAATGTTGACAATAGATTTAAATAATATATAACGGTTTATAATGTCCTGTCTTTCATTAACGTACAAATACATAACGTACATTTAAACTGTTCGCATTAAGAAATGTATAATAGATAGTAAAATTGTCTTTAGAAGTTGATATAATTTTAAACTCTTAAATTTCACCAATACTTGATAATTGTGAAAAATCATGTTCCTTTACTCCTTTTCATTTGAAACATTCAATCGAATTCCTTAATATAATAAATGCTAACACCGACCACATCAATAATATACAATATAGAGGATATTGTATTATAGTTAGTTTGTTAGTTGTCACAGATAGAGTATGTACTAATACTAACCCAAGTGTGGTATATCATCTATGTACTAACCAATATACTCTAGATATATTATTATACTCTTTCACTATACCACATTTACTTTGACAGATTTGAACGTCATACTCAACCTTGTCAGATTGTTACACAAAAAATATGTTGACAACAGAAGATTTTTTGATATTTTGAGAATATATAGCTTATGTGGAGTTAAAAAAGAAATTATCTCATTAGAACACGCACCTAACCATATTTTTGCCTGTACCAAAATGGCTGCGAAAAAGAAACTTCAATTACCAAAGTCTGTTTTAGACATGAAGTTCATGAAAAAAACTAAAGACCGCATGGAAAAAGAATATCAAAATGTAGAAGATCATGAAAAATTATATTCAACGGCCATATCTAATGAAATGCGTCAAGCTGCTGGTAACTATATATCAGAGACGAGGTTTATATTTTGTGAGGATCTTTTGGATGGTAGATTATCTTTTAAGGGTATGAATCCAGAAATAGAGAAAATAATGGCTGGTGAAAATGAAACTACAGAAGCGAGTGGAGACATGCAGAAAGACATCTCTGATGAAATACTATCAAAGAAAATGAACAGTTTCCATAGAAAAAGGGGACATTCTGAAACACCAAGTAAATATAAAGTTGTGAAAAAGAGAAAGTAATTATAATATTAAAATCATGTATAGTTAAATTGTTGCTATTTGATATTATACTAAAACATTGATTATTCTTCCAGTGAACTGATAATAATATATTATTATTTGTCTAGGTAATACCTCTTGTTGGTCTTTTTTATTTAAATTTGTTCAGATAATTAGCCTAAGAGTATGACTATTCTGCTTGTGAGGTCCAGGTAATGGCTTTATCATTTATGTGAAATTTAAATAACAAAAAAAATCTATAATTTACTGTAGTAAGCCAACTGTCAATATAATTAACTGCAATTTTATGAAATTTCACTTATTGCAAATTATGAATACAAAATGAATAAATACATAAATTTGACTAAGCAGGAGGTGGAGTGGGGACCTTTTCTATATTAAAAAAGTGCCTAAGAACTAGCATTCTTTGCATAGCATTATTTTATTGCTTAGCCAAGTATGCTTCATGAACGAAGAAAGACATGTCATTGTCTAAGTATGATTACAGGTCAGCTAAACCTTTTTTTTTATATTTACATATCCAATGTATGCACATGTGTAAATTGAAAGAGAAAAGATGTGTCTTTAAACTATCACTTACTTTCTTATTTTTACATCTTTTCTTGTTGTTACTAAAATTCCTAATAGTTCAGTAGTTTTCACAAACAGCCCAAGACTAATATATGCTTTCAGGGCAAGTCTTGTATGTATGCTTGTAGGCATTCCTTACTATATGTTATTCTGTGGCAATCATGTGTTTACAGGGTCGTTTTTATTAAGGCAAAACATTACTTTTTGCCTTTGCCCTCAAGGGCAAAAAGTAATCTCTAGCCTTTAAACCTCATCATGAAACACAATGAAACATTGAAACATGAAACATATTAATAAAAAATAAAAACAAAATAACCCTGTAATTAACCATAAGAAATAAACAAAAACTTTTACAAAATACAGTAACTTAATGAAATTAATAATAATAATAAGAAACTTTAATAAGTATACACAATTTTGCAAATTCCCTTTGGAAATTAAACACTCAAATTTGGTGGGGAAAAAAATGTGAGTTCCCATTATGTTGTCATTATCACATTTTAATTTTCTACTCTATTTATTATTTATAGTATATAAAATAGGCCAAAATAAATATTGCAATAAATGAAATAAGCTTATATTGTGTAAATTATCATAATAAAATCGTCATATTATTCTCAAAAATAGACATCTACTATTCGAAACATATTATTTTGAGTGGGTATCTGCCTTGTTTACATTTTTGTCATCTAATTCCGAATCTGGTATTGAAGATGGATATAATCATTTACATCCTCGTCATCTTTATTATATGGCAACAACCCATAAACCCTACAACTTGTTTACTCATTACTATACTTGTAGCAACATGCAGAAACTTTTAAATGGCCTTCTGTTTGTACTCTTTGTATTAGTGTTAGCTATAAGTTTTTCTTTAATAAATAAACTCATATTGGCCACTGCAGGCCAGGTCTGTCTTAACTAAGGAAGCCTTAAGAAAGACAGAAGCCAGTCTTTATGTATAGCTTGATACTAATATTTATGTTGTCATGCCTGTTCATATCAATATGTGAATGCTTTGCTGGGGACTATTAATGCTAGATTTTAAAACTTCAGTTTAGCACTTTTATTTTCTTTATTGGTATAAGTTCATAATTGTTGTTATTCTTTACCAAATAGAATTATAATTTTAATCTGTTAATATAAAAGCATCTGTCCCATAATTTTTTAAATTACGGCTATCAATCACCTACT
>DWET01000013.1:0-12477 GCA_018247135.1 Paramimus stigma | reverse complement strand
ACTGAAAGAACCACAACGCTAAGAAGAAGGCGAATAACCTCTCCTCCACCTACCCACACCCCAGCTCAGCCGAGACCAACTCTCACCACGTCGACAACTACCGCCAACCCCAGACTAACCACCCCAACCAAGTCCAATACTCGAGTACCACGACTACAACTATTAAGCCCAGATCGACTACAATTACAACAATAAGACCCTCAAGTATCGTCACAACCACTACTAAAACTAAGCCGACAGTAGCAACAAATCGACCTCAACGAACCACCCCGGTACAGCATAGGCGACCACCTGTTTCTACCACTAGTACAATATCACCATCCTCTGAAAAAATAATTAAGTTGGAGAGCGTTACAAGAAGACCTACCACATCAAAGCCATTAAATATATATGGTAGTAGTGAAGTTCCTAATACGGTTCCATTAAGTTTCGGCGCCGTGTTAGATTCAAGAAAACCAGTTCAGTTTGAAAAATTATCCACGTTTGTTCCCGTTTCGTCACATACTTCTAGTCCTGAAAGGACTACAAGGAAACCCTTAATAACAACTAAGAGCACAACCAAACCTACAACAAATACGAAGCGAACTACATCATCTTCAACCACTCCAATTTCTAAGACTCCCCTTTCAACTAATAAGCCTATTATTAGTACACCTCCTTATCTGACTTCAACATCCGAGGGGCCAGAATATGATAAAATTAGTTCCACTACAATAACAACTCAATCAGTATCTCCTTCAACAACTGTATCTTCTACAGAATTTATTACTATAAACAATCAACAAATTATCCACGATGAGCATAATTTACAAGATGAGAAAAACATCGAACCAGCGTTGCCACTTTTTGATGTAGCTCAAAGTATAAGTCAAATTGCCTCCGATCTGGGTGGTAACTTTGCTCCACTTCCACCTTCAACAAATTTAGTAGAAAATACAAAAATAAATAATGTGGACATAGAAAGCAAAGAAAATTTAGAAATTGAAATACCCACTGAAAATGATAACGATCAAAAAGTACAAAACAATAATAGCTCAGACAATTTTATAAAAATTTCAACCCTTGACCCTCATGAAAATAATGAAAATAAAACTATTACAAGTGAAGTGAAAGAAAATGATCGTATAAATAGACCACCAATACAGAAAGAAAATTTATCAACAAGTACAATAACAACAAGTACAATAACAACTACCACTATTTTTGATGCAATTACTTCTTCAACGATTCACCCAACTTTGTCTGAACTAGAAGCAGATTTGTTATCTCAGTACATAGAATATTCGCTTATGACACATGCAACACCAGAGACCATTGTGAAAAATTATGAGATATTAAAACAAGAAATAGCTCAACCCGTTACAGAAATAATTAATAAACAAACAGTAAAAGAAGAAAGTGACACGGGAATAAAAAAAGATGTAGAGAAAATTACTTTTCAACAACAAAATATTGACAAAACCGAAAAATTAGAACAAAATGAAACAAACGATATACCAATACTTCAGAAAAACAAAACCGAACAAATCTCCAATGAAAAGCAAAATATTAATAATGAAAGCAGTATTGATATTTCAAGTAATGAAAATCAAAATAATGTAACCATGGAATTGTCAGAAATATATGATAAAATAAAAGCATCTAATACATCTACTGACCCGCAAACAATAACTGAAATTTCAGATAAAGGGTTTAATGACATTAAAACTGAAGTTCCGTCAACGGTAACTCCCATTTCAACGAGTGAAATATCTGTAACCTCAACAGAATCTACAACAAAACTGGAGTTAACGACAGTAAAATTAAGTTCGACAACAAGGCGACAAGAAGAAAACAACCTTTTCAATTCAGAGAAAAACAAATTAAGTTCCTCAGAAAAAAATAGATTGTCACACGTTAATCAAAACGAAAAGGTGCCAGTAGTGTTTCCGAAAGTAGATGAATTTAGGAAAAAAATTCAAAAAGTGAACATCGACGACAAAGAGCTTGTTAATGAAAATAATAATTCTTGGAAGTTAATTTCAACAGTCGCACCTCCAAAGCCCATGACATGGGCAAAGATAAAGACAAAAATTACGAGCATAATACTCCAGAAACACATGAAGATAAAAATATAATTCTCGAGTTTTCTAAAGAAAACCAAGGTTTAGAAGTGACTACAAAAGATTTAGGTGATGATATAGCTCAGTTTACTGAATTATGCAACGAATTAGCTTTTCAGTATTGGAGTAGCATTGTTTAAGAGTTAGGCGAAAAACGCACATTTGTACTCTCGCCTTATTCCATTACATCTATGTTAGCTATGATGTTCATGGGGGCTAGAGGTCAACATCAGGTGAAATGAATGAAATACTTAAATTGGACGATATGGTTACTTTTAATCCTCATTTCACACTAAAAATATATCGGATTCAATTGAAACGAGTTTGGGTTCCGGTGTAGCCGTATCAGCATTTATTAGAGAACTTTATAGCGACAGAAGTAAAGGCAAAATTTTAACACTTTAAAACGAAAGAGCTCAACATTTTTATAATGGCCACGTGGAAGAAATAAACTTTAAATTAATTGGCGATATTATAAGAAGAACAAATCTATTAGTAAAAAGAACAATTATTGAGTAGGTACATGAAAACTAATACTATTGCTATGCATCCTCCTTTAGCTGCATATTCAGCGAATATTTTTTAGGTAAAGCATATTAAATTGCATTAAATTGCATGCCTAAAAACGAGATAATACACCGTTTGATGTTTTATAGCAATTTATTATTTGCTGAAGCGTATACCTAAAACTCTTTTTACTCTTCATCTCGATAACGTTAAAACTGAAACACAACATTGCTGCACCTGTTTCTTCGATATTGAGCTTTATTTTCTTTTGTTATGTATCAATTTTACAAATAGAGTCTCACCCCACAATCTCAACTTTCAGACGGACTGTTCGAGCTTGTCTGTTGAAGGAAGAGACGGAGAAATGTAGGTACTTTGTCGTATCTCCAAATGTGCGGCAAAGACGCTTGGTTCCAGTGTCTGCTGTGGTATTCAGGAGCAACTTCCTGGCTGGGTATGATCCAGTGTTGGATGCCACAGCGGCTGCCTTAGGAAATACTAACTCTGTAATCAGTACGTTGTTCCTTATGCCTGGTCAACAAGGAAATGTGGTTCACGCAGAAGATTTGGAAGCCCTTGAAAACGTTTGCTTGACTCAAGACCAACCACACCGACATGGAATCGACTGCTGCGTACCCTCTTATCACGAGTGGGTCTAGAGCTTCAAATACCAAGGTCGACCAGGAACATGCTGATTTAGCCGGATTGAACGGACCATCCAAGGACTTGTACTTATCCGATATGATACAGACCACATCATTTGTTACTTGCGGTGAAGGTGTTATCGCTGAGCAACATCACATAGAAGAATATCCAGATACTTTAGACTCCGCTCAGACACGACGAACAGCTAGATGGATGACTGGTTGGGATGAGCCACGAGACTATCAGAGAGCGTTCCACGATCCGCACGATGTCGGAGACGCAATGCACTTGCCCCTTCACCTTAGATCGAGACAGGCTCGATTGCCGTCCAGGAATGCGCGGCCAGCAAGGCTAAAGTTCGATAGACCATTCCTCTTCTTCGTGAGACATAACCCATCAGGAATGATCCTTTACGTCGGCAGATACAACCCAAGACTCTTGAAGGCATTAGAAAAGACTGTTAGATTAGTTTAGTTAATTGTATTCCTAAAAGGAAAGTGATAAGATATACTGGCGCGTGTGATATGTGAAAGTGTGCGAAGAGCATTTACGTGACAGTATTAATTCTTAGTGTGTTGGTATGTGGGTATTTAGCGGTACATGACAGTGGTGATGTACGCTGATCACCTCTATACTAATGTAAAATGAAATGTGTAATTATAAGGAATGTTAATGATTTCAAGTTGAATGTCTGCAAAAATTTAATGTAGTTTAGCATGTATGACGCAAACAGTTCATCTCATTATCATTATGATGTTAAGATAGTTTCGATTTTAGAATAAATTGATGTTTTAAATTACAATTATACTTTCATTGAAACATTTTATAAAAAATATTGGCGACATTCTTCGTAGAACACTTTTAACTCATTGCATTCTGGCGAGCGTATCATCAGGGGACAATTCTGTAAAAAAATGAATGAGAACGAATTAACCCGTATGCTTGCTTAAGTACACTGCTTAGGTACGTCTTCCATTATGCTGCCAAACAGCCTACTACAAATTGGAGCACCACCTCTGTTTTTTCTCAGCGTAACAGTGTACAGTCTCGCATGGACGTGTATTCTCGTAGGGTCTCGACGCGAGTTTGTTGAAGGGTGTCTATAGGCAGTAGTGGCTATTAAAGGTCACATGGCCTGTAAGTTTGCTAACTTCATGCCTTAAAGAAAAAGATATGAGACGAATACTTGTGGCGCCATCTATCGATGGATAGCTTTAACTCGCTACACCACCTTTTAGATTTGGTACAAAGAGAACACTCACCACATTAACGTAATTCCTGATACAATTCTGAAATTCATAAAATTCGCACGGCTCCAGGGGCATGAATACTCTGAAGTACTGTTTGCAGTGGATCTTTGCACCGTGCATTATAGTTGTGAATTCTGGGTTCAGGTTCGTCCATCTGTCCAGGTGTGTGTAGTACTTGCCGTCGTTTAGTTTATTGTTAGGTGTCAATAATGAGTATTTGCTTAAAACACAATGCCAGTGCTCGCACTGAAAATATAACATTTTATACTAAGATCAGTGATCTACATATCTATGGCTCGCTCGCTTAAATGCCACCGTTGCACCTATTTCTTTCGTGAAGCAGCAGCAATGCTGTGTTTAGTGTCGAAGGGTGCGGTCAACGGGACAAAGAGGCGTTTCGTCTTATGCCTCAGAGGCAGCAACATACTGTACAGTCTCGCACAATCAAGTCCTATGCGAGTTTGTCGGAAGGCGTGGGCGGCAGTGACCATTTAACACCAGATGGCCTGCATGCCCGTTTGCTACCTTTTTGACATAAAAATACAAGCAAACAGCATAGCACGCATCACAAGGGTAATATGTACATATATACAAATAGTAATAACAAATAATTTTAATAGCAATAGCAAAATTACAATTTTATTTAATAGCAATGGCCAAATTGCATGTATGAATACTGTTAAGCTACTGTTACCATCCGACCTCACAAACGACCGATGTTATGTGGCAATCGTCTTACTGACGCGTGTCCCGCCAGTAAGTCGATTGCCATAAACATAAGTACTCGTAGTTAACCTATTAAAACGAACAACCTATGAATGCGAAATTCAGATATTTGACCCATGTGGCGCATTGGTTAGCACGCCGCTATCCAAGAGTCCTGGGTTCGATCACCAGAATGATGATTGAATTGATTGAATGATGAATTTTGATTTCTGTAATGGTCAGTATGTTGTGTTTTTGTGTATGGCCACGGCATGCAAGACACAGGAGCTCTAGTGTGGGACTGTGAACGTGTGGCGTTTATATATTTGTTTTTAGCTATCGTACAGTATTTATCTTAAGCCTTTTTGTGGTAAAAAATGTATTGCTTACTGGATCATTGGCTTCTCTCTGCAAACCAGTGACATTTGAATTTTTATTTATGAAGTTCACAGCAAACCTGGCGCCACATGCTTTGGCAATCTCACGTTTAAAAAATGGCGGAAATATACAGCACTGTCTAGACTGCAAGCATTTAAAAAAATATCGTCTTATACATTATTAAGATACATCAATCTGAAAAGTATAATTCACTTCTTTTAGTAGATAAGTTCATTTAGCAAAGTACGCAAAGCAAGTAGAGTCTGTTCATGACAGATCGTCCATGGCACAGTTAAATACCCTCGCTGCACCTACTTTTGCCATGAAGCAGCAGTGGTGCTGTGTTTCGAGTCTAAGGTTGCTGGATACGGTCAACTAGATATGTATACTAGCGGACTCGGCAGACTTCGTTCTGCCTCAAAAAACATAAATCTGTAAATTGAGGTATAAGCTATCCTATCATTCAAGTTGGGTCAAGCTGCACATGGTGAGAAAATTTGATTAAAATCGGTTCAGTAGTTTAGGAGTCTATAGCGGACAAACAACGCGACATGTAATTTATATATACTTATATTAAGATATATACTATAGAGGCATTCTATCTTAATCCTGAGGGGTAGCAAAGAACCCTCCTACAGTCTCGCGTGAATAGGTCCAATGCGAGTTTGTGGGAGGGTGTCTATGGGCGGCAGTGACCATTTCACACCAGATGGCCAGCCCGTTTGCTACCTTTACACAAAGAAAAGATTATTTTCTAATTTAGAATTATATTGTATTTTATTAAAATAAGTAATAATAAATAAATTTACTTACTTGTATATCTGTGGAACCGTAGCATTTCTCAGGCTTGGGGGGTGGCAGTTTATACTGACATTTCACCTTTTTATGGAGTACAGGTTAATAATTAACACAAACTACCAATAAAACAATAACATTAACAATTAATACAACTTACTTCACAAATGAGTAGCATAACTACAATGTGCTTCTTTGGTGTCAATTTCAATAGTCGCATTGTTTGATTGCCTGAAAAATGTATAATAAGGTAATTTAAAGGAGGCAGAGATAACACGGCACGTCCGTTTTATACTTGCCCGTGTTATCTTCACCATTGCGGTAAAGCAGCAACAGCAGCAGAAATTGCGATTAAAATGCTGCGATATGTGGTAGACGGGACAAAGAGGCATACCATTAAGACAATAGGGTAGCAACGCACCCTCGCACAACCATTAGACACCAGTACTGCGAGATATTGTAAGGCCACGGAACGCAGCAATAATTTATCACCAGATGGCGTGCTCCGAAACAAGCATATAGGCCATCTTCGCCTGTTCTCACTTTTATCCTCAGACAGGACCGATGCCCTACACGTTTTAAGAAGGTGCTTTACGTCTCTTGATGGCTAAGATGAAGAGCCTCTAATTTTATAAACAAAATATCCTCCATTATTACCGCGCCCCTTAACCGAGAAAGGCAGTGCTGATTCGCTGCTGCTTCGAGGCAGTAAATTCTTTAACTCCTGGACGTGTCTACGGAATACGGAAACGTAAACTGGCGGTTTATATACGGTGAGGTTATAATGTAATGCGACGTTTGTTTAGAAAATATCCATACGATCTGTGTTTGTTTAATTCTAGCAAATTACCGGATTTGTGTATCGTTTTGCATGGCGTGTAAAATAATGTAGGTGTGTGTGCGTGTGCCTGTGTATGTGCACGTGTGCGTGTGGTTGTGCGCGCGGTTAAAGAAGAAATATGTACCTACGAGTACTTATGAAATTTGGTTTCGATATTTCGTAGTTTGTAGACTAATTAGCTTGATAGTAATAAGTGGTAAAAATTGACCAGGGATCCCCCGAGTATCTTCATGTGATATGACTAGTTTCCAAAAACCCATAGAAACCTATCAAGCATATCCAAGCTCCAATGTTGGAATAATAAACAATAATAACAATTAAAAACTAAAAATAATAAACAATGGTTACAAACCTAAAAACATATTTTTGATTTATGAAAATAACCATCGTATTCATCAACAGAATTTAGTAATGATTTTGTTATAAAATAGGTATTATGCACCATACAACGCACTACACAGTAATACACATTACATACATATACTCATGCTCGCATCCCATGGGGGTAGGCAGAGATCACAGTTTGCCACTTGGTACGATCCTGACATACGCTTTCGCTTCGTCCACATTCATACATCTTCTCATCTTTGGTCATGAGGTCAAGGAGAACTTATCCTTGGGCACCCTTTTTTTACACTTCCACTCACATTCGTTCCGTACCTAAATCTCTTTCGTCAATCGATGATCACTCGTTCTCTCCATATGACCAAACCATCTAAACATACTTTTCTTTATCTTTGACACAACATCAATCAACGTCTTTCAATTTTATAAATTAATACACATAATTTTACAAATATATGCATTGGTAAACAAAAACAAATGTGGGGAGTGAAATTATTTATTTATGCACATAGTGTGTGTTTTATGTATTAAATAAATATCATTATAAATATATAACATATTAAATACATATCATCATCAGAAACTCACTTTTCTGTTTTTTGTTTGTTTGTACCTTAATACTCTAAAAAGGTTTAAAAACAGCCGCTTTGCACGATTCTAAGTGATTTTTCACTTTTGTACAGTTTTCGTTATCCTCCCATGTTGGACATTCCTGAAATGAAATATTTTAATTACCTATTGCATAAAATTTGTATCAAATAGTGATCTCTTAGACATCTAGACAAAAAAAACGGAACTTGAACTTCCACGGTTTGTTGCTAGATGTCGCAACATGATATTTATAACTTGTATTGCGGTACCGATACTAATACATAACTTCGTCTTCCGCCACGTCTGTCTGTAAATTTGCTACATACTCAAAAATCACTACACGTATTTTCCTATAGTTTTCACAAATAGACTGATAGATGAGTACATAGTATGATATAATTTATTGAGGTTTCGTATGCATTTTATATATCGTAGTAAGCGGGAGTCTGTGATCTCTGCCTACCCTAATGGAATACATGCGTGAATATGTAGGTACGTTTATGTAAGTATATGTGTAAGTGTTTTATATACATACATTGGTGGAAATTTTAAAATAACGAACTATAATTATTGCCTCTGCGAAGTCAGTGCGGCTCGTAAGTCACTAGTAAAATATAATTACGAAAAATAACTTTTATATGTAAAGAAGCGTAACGTATAAGCAAGATTGTCTTACATTTAAAATTTTGATGGTCACATCACAATTCCCGGAAAAAAGAAAACCTAATTATTGATTAGGCTTTAAATTAAAGACTAGCATTTATATTACTTACAACAAACATCGTAAATCCAATACAAAATATCATGTTATCGGCTTCGCAAAGTTGGGGAGGTCCTGGGAGCTCACCCAAACACCTGGTCTTCGCAGTCTCAATAGTGGCTTTGAAGGTTGGGTTATTTTCGGCCCATATATCCAAAACACCGCTCATTGCTTCGTAATCAATTTTATCGTCTTTTAGTAGGTTATTCTTTGTCGCAAGGCACTTTTGTTTAGAACACTATAAAAAATATATAGCAATAAATTATTCATTATTTAAGCAGGTACCTTCTAGAACTTTCACTAATTACTTGATCCCTTCTTGTTTAATTTTTTACTTCACTGCTTTCCCTTCAGTTATATTTTTTATGTCATAAAGGTAGTAAACGGGCATGCAGGCCCTCTGATGTTAAATGGTCACTGCCGCCTATAAACACCCTCCCACAAACTTTTATAGGGCCTGTAAATGCGAGACGGTAGGAGAGTGTGTTGCTACCCCCGAGGCATAAGATGGAACGCTTCTTTATCTAGTACATAGCATATTGCACACTTCGACACGAAGCACGGCATTGCTGCTGCTTCACGGAAGAAATAGGTGTAGCGGTGGTATTTAAGCGAGAGAGCCATTGACCGATTGGAGACTCTACCACCTGCACCTGTAATATTTCTACTGTAGCACCTACCTTTCATATTTTGGAATAGTTAGGGAAACGTTTTGCACGAATTGCTTTAATTATTATTATAAAAGTACTATCATTAATGTATTTGGTAAAATTCAATATTTATTTATTATTTATTACACGCCATATTTATTAATGCGCTATCGCACTCAAACAATATTTGATGTTGAAGACATGACATTGACGCCTGAACGAAACAGCAAGAACAGGCTTATATTTTCGCCGCACCTTAGAAAGAGACAGATAATTCCTCTACGTTGCGCCGGCGTCTACTTTCGCTCCGTCTTGTGAATTTTCTATCAGTATCAGATCACGTGTCCTGTCGTAAGTGTAATATTTTTAAACAACGTGGCCAAAGGAGTTCGTAGAGTTTTTGATCTGTCCATGACTCGCCCGCTTAAATACCACCGCTGCACCTATTTCTTCCGTGAAGCAGCAGTAATGCTGTGTTTCGAGTCGAAGGGTGCAGTATGCGGTCTACTGGACATAGAGGCATTCCATCTTAAGCTTCAGGCAGTGACCATTTGACACCAGATGCTTGCATGCAAACAGCATTTTATTGAAAAAAAAAGTAAAGCCGTTCCAAATTCAACGAATGTTATCTTGACTGGAGATTACCTTTTCCCTAAAGACAGTTTCGGACAAATAATAAGACGCAGTAAATTTAAAAAAAAACATTTGACCTATTTTATTGTAAACGTAACAATACTTGTAACAATACTTACGTCACGAGAGTCATCGAAGTAATCTTCTGGACGCTCTTGCAGCTTGGGAACACCACATGCTTCTAGGTCTTCATCAGCCATCATCGACGGGATCTTACAACACTCTTGAGGGTTCTCCTGCAGAACATGGCAAACTTTGAAATATATAAATGACAGGTTCAGAATCATATTACGAAAATGTACCAACTCACAAATTGTCAAAAAAATATTACTTTTACCTAATGTGATTCAGTGAGTGTGAATTACTACAAAACGCAGCACCCTATATTCACATTTTGCACAAAAAGTATGTATGGAACATGAGTAATTACAGTTATTAAAATTAACTTTAAACACCATTTTCTCGAAATCAATTTTATACAATATGTACATTTTGGCATAACATAAATGTACTTAATTCAATTTACGTTATGTAATAGCTGCAGCTATTTCTGTCGTGAGGCTGCAGCACTGTTGAGTTTCTGTTCGAAAGGCGCCTGCGGCATTTTGACCAAAAGGAGGCGTATCATCTGGAGCTTCAGGGTTAGCAGCGAATCCTATTATACACATGGGATGTAAGTTCCACGTGATAAAGGGGTAAGAAGGAGTTGTGTCTTTGGGTGCCGGTGACCATTTAACACTAGATGGCCTACATGTTAGTTTAGTAGGTATATTACAATGAAATGAAAGAAAGAAAAAATTAAATACGATTTGTGTCTCAATCTGAATCTCTCTCTCTCTCTCTCTGATTTTTAAAGTTTGTTGATGGGCGGCAGTGACTATCTGAAACCAGATGGCTTGCATGCCAGTTTACTACCTTGTTGATTTTTTAAAATTCCAACGAGATAGACTTCAATGAGATATTTTTTTTTATTTAAGAAAATGTGAAAACCCTTTATGTAGTGATTTCTTAAAAATGGAGTATTAAATGATAAGGTGAATCAGAAATACTGAATGCGTCTTTTTAATTACAGTTGCCCTAACCCGGAAAGACAATTTACATGGAGCGTAGGTACCTGAATGTACATGATTGTATAAGTGTTTGCTATTGTTATGTCTGTGACCATCTTCAAATGCGCACAGACAAAAAAACCTATTTGTGTGGCGAACATGTAAAAGAAACACTAAAAGGAAACTTGAAATCGGCGTAACTGTGCCTTATATGTTGTGATTTGAATGAGATAGAATAGATGTATTATTTGTGCTACTATTATGAAGAGGAAAGATTTGATTGTTTGTGTTTTTGTTTGTTTTAAAATGCCTCAAAAACTTCTGGATCGATTCGAAAAACTTTGTTTACCATTAGAAACCTTATCCCCTATTCACAAAGGCTACTTTTTACTGCGCAAAAATCCTTCATTCCTTCGGGAAAATGGGATAGGACAACGGGTAGTAACAATTATCTTTCCGTACATATAAGAAATTTTACTTTAAACTTGCGAGAAAGCCCATACAGTTATGCAACAGTGAGTTCGTGTAATGTGAATGAAAGAAATGGCGATTAAATTCAGCCATCTTCGTCACCTTTACCCTCTACCTAACGTAGGACCAATATTCATGCGAAGTTGTACTGAGATGCGCACACGAGACTACAACACTTACTTGCTGCTGCTTAACGGCAGAAAAATCGCGGTGTTGATAACAGACAGCCTGGGATAATTCTTCCGCCCGCAAAAATCTACACGGTCTGTTTGTTGTCGTTCTGTCTTTTGGTTCTGTTTAAATTATAAAATGTACACTTACTACACCTGGAGGAAGACCTCTGCAATGCGCTGGAAAGTCTGGTGGCCCTTGAGCAATAATGGCCTAAAAATAATTCTTAATTGTAATTACATGCTACGCTGAAATTCATAACATTTATCCGGAATATAGGTATAAAGTTAAATATGTAATCAAAGCGTTTTTTTTTAAATTATGTCGTATAATATTTTTTGTATATATAACAAGATCACGCATCGGTCTAGCAGATTACTGCTGGACCGATGCGTGATATCCGGTCATTATTTTAAAAAGAAAAAGATATCTATTTTGACAGCTAACCAAAATAATTTAAAAATCAAAAAATATTTTAAAAAACAACATAAAAACGTATAAAAAACAAAACAATTATATAAAGGTTCCTATCTATCCTCTGCTTTCCCCCCTGTGGCCGCAACCTTGTTGTGGTAGGGGGGCTT
>DWET01000012.1:0-12606 GCA_018247135.1 Paramimus stigma | reverse complement strand
CCAAACTCTATAACTGGAACAACAAATAAGCTCTATGAACTGACATACAATGTCAGAACTTTATTATCTTACGGCCGCTTAATACAATTGACAGAAGCATTAAAAAATGTAAACTTTGATATAATTCGCCTGTCGGAAATACGTCGCTTGGGTACAAACATTGAAGAATATGAAAACTGTATCTCTGTACTCTGTTATACAGGAGTCACACAGGGGCAACATGGAGTAGGTTTTATAATTAACTTAAATCTAAAGGCAAACATAAAAAGCTTCATTGGCATCTCTGATAGAGTCGCACTACTAAACCTAAAAATATACATGGTGACAAAATGACGCTCATTGAAGTCTATGCGCCCACAGAAAGTCACCACCTAAAGTCTCAGAACCCAGGAGACAAAGTTACTCCCACGGTTCGGTATCTGTTATTATTACGGAACCGGGTAAGCCTAAAAGTAAGTCAGAGCCCGTTGGACCTACTGAGTTTCGCCAGCCTAGAAGTACCTCGAGGCCAGCTGCAACATCAACACCTGCTAATGCTTTTGACGTTGAATTGCTTCCTTATTGTACCAAAAAGGTAGTATTTCCCAGACATTCAAGCCTTAAAACGCTCATCTTGCTACGAAACCATTTTCCACAACTCTCCTACTTACTATTTACTCTCCTTGCAATCTTAGACCTACGTTGCAATCAGAACGAAGTACTAGCCATTATACATGTTCTCCAAAGACATACACACAAGCTGAGTCAGAGCTCCCTCTTAATTCAGTGCGATAAGAAGATTGTACTGGCACACCTCCGAAAAGAAGTTGGAATCAAATCGACGGCATTAATGTATTTCTCTGGTCAAACGTGACATTAATAGACCTGCACCAAAATTTCTTTACCGTTCATTATGGTAAGTACCAGCAGGTACAATAGCCAGGCAGATGGCCTGTCCAGGCCTTGTCATTCTTCGGAATCTACTACTGTAAGACTAATCCTAGACTGTCAAGTTTGGAAGTAAGACGAAGAAAATAGGGAATTTCGGTAGTAAAAATGTTTTCCTCGGAACGAGAAACGAGAAAGCGTATTCTCTGTACAATCATGTAATCTTGTACCTGGAAGATTCTAATTTTACGACGCTTTCAGTATTCCGGAGATACCGTAGTGCACCTGATAAAGTCCAAGGTTATCTTCTTGTTAAAAATATCACGATGAAAAAAACATTATTTTGGTAAGCAGACGCGTATTAAAAGAAGAAAGAAGAAAACGCATATTAAAATACTTACCTATTTCGGAGCTTACTTTATATGGCGCAATATCGACATTATAAAAAGTCGACTAGCCCAGGGTAGGGCTGAGACACCGGAAATACGTGATGCATACCGGAATTTAAGTACAAATTATAGGTAAAATCTACGGGAAACGGAAGTGCCTATCTCACTCATAAGCTTCGAATTAGGTAAGTATTTAAATATGCGTTTTCTTTCGTTTCCTTTTCAAAACGCTACTATTGGTGAAGAAGAGCATAAAATGAAAATGGCGGTTCGTAAGGAGAAATCTTTTTTGAAAGAAAGAAAAACACTTTATTCCATACGAGAAAAACCAAGAATACATACAAATATGAACACAAAAAAAAAAAAAAGAAAAACAATAACATAAACAATAAAAAATTATACTAAAAATTAAAATTTTAAATCAGTTTTTTTTTCTGTATGGAATTGGTCTCACTCAGCACTAAATGCTGGTTTTCAGTGAGACCAGCTGGTCGAGTAGTTCGGACCAGTGACGACCGATACATATATTATACATTATACACATACATACAAAACATATTACTTGGGGTTGGATCTTTTCTATATAAAAAATATGGCTCCAGTAATCTCATCAATGTTCTTTCAACATTAGGTTTCTCTGCGTCTTATAATTCAATTTCATTGTACGAGGATTCCTGTGCATTTCGTCCAGCACGTAATATTTTACCTCATGCCTTCTCGCAATTTGTTTTTGATAATGCCGATTTTAACAGCAACACAATTGACGGTAAAAATACTTTCCATGCGATGGGTGGAATTCAATGTATTACACCGTATGATAGTATTGAAGCTGATACCAGTTTACCACGTATCTCCAAAAGAATACCAGCTTCAGCTAAGTCTAGTTTAGGGTTAGTTCCTCTTGCGTCCTACTCAAAAGGCAAAACAATTGGATTGGGTAAAATAAATGTTTCATTAATCGAAAATATCACATCACCAGCCAAAAAAATTGTTCCTCGTCCTTGTGATTTCATGTGGCTATATGGTAAATAGTCTTATGCTTTAAACGTAGGTGGATGGAACAGCTTTATGATTGAAGCAACTGTTGAGGAGCCTTTCCAAAGAAGTAGAATTGTATGTCTACCATTTATAAACACTCCTCCAACAGATTATGACACTATTTTAACATCACTCCTGCTTTCGATTGAGAAATGTAAAGCTTCCAATCAAAAAACCTGTATTGTAACATTTGACCAACCTTTAGGGCCTTATCATACTAGCGGATTGCGAACGTCCTCAAAGCGGAGCGGGCGCGCAACGAATTCGTTACGGACACACAACGAACACGCCGCGCATGCGCAGCGAATTCGTTGCGGACGCGCAACGGGATCGCCGCGAACAGCAAAGTGGACGCCATTTTGTACTGTCTCGTACAAACGCCAGCCCGTCCGCCCCACCTCACATCAGATCGCAACGAAACACGAATGTGACAGGACGTATGTATCAACATGGCATCATTGGGAGATTCGGATATTGATACAGAGTTATTTATTAATGAAATTCAAAGTCGTTACGTGATATGGGATCAAAAAAGCAGAGAATTTAGTGATCGTAATTTAAAAAAAAAAGCATGGGAAGAGATTTGCAATTTATTTATTCAAGGCTTTACGGAAAAAACAGTCAAGGAGAAAAATGAAGCAGGTAAGAGAAACACAATACTATTTAAATGTACTTATGCTGCCATGGTAATGCTCCTTCATTTGAAACAAAATAGTCAGCAAATGTATCTCTTATCGCATTACCTGAAAGTCTACAAACATTTCCATTAACGTGTGGGTTGTCATACAGTCCAAATATTTGTGGTACTTTTTTACGACTTCTTATTGCCTTGACTTTAGATCGTACAAAATTATGCAATATACAACAAGTTTTGACTATTTCTTCGCCAAAGTCTATTCCAACATTTAATGGTCGATGAAAAATACGCCATTTATTAGTCATAATTCCAAAAGTGCACTCTATATATCTTCGTGCTCGGCTTAATCTATAATTATATATTCTTTTTGTAGAAGTTAAATAGTTGCCAGCATACGGGCGTTGCATGTATTTTGACAATGGAAATGCTTCGTCGCCAATAAAAGTAAAAGGCAACGGTATTTCATTGCTTGTTATTTGTTTCGGTTTTGGAATATTTAAACGATTTTCTTCTATGTCTCTTCTCAATTGGCTTCTGTCAAATATAGTTGAATCAGAACTTTTTCCATAGGAACCGACATCAACAAATATATACTTGTAGTTGGAGTCACAGACGGCTAGTAAATTCATCGAGAAATACTTTTTGTAGTTAAAATATAGTGAGCCGCTATGACTCGGCTTTATCATCCTAATATGTTTGCCATCCACTGCACCTATGCAGTTAGGAAAATCCGCATTTTCTAGAAAGCCTTTACTTATGTTTTCCCAGTCTTCTGTTTGCTTGGGTGGCATACAAATATGAAATAAGTTTTTAATAATAGCTTGACATGTCTCCCGAACTATTTTTTGTATTGTTGAAAATCCTCTTCTAAATGAAAAATGCAGGTCCATTAAAGAGCACCCAGTTGCCAAATACCTGAAATATGTCTTTATTGTTACAGTTGTTAAACTACAAAAAAGATGGAAAGGAATCCGCGACGCCTACGTCAAAGATAGAAATAAAAAAATCAGGAGTGGCTCCGGTGCATCTACTTCTAAAGAATACCTGTATTCACCTTTGCTATCATTTTTGAATACTACTACACGGACTCGTCCTTCGAAAACCCCGCCACCGGCAATTTCAGATGATGAGAATACAATAAACATAAGCGATGATTTTACAACAAATATTACAAAAAAGAAGAAAAGATCTGATGATGCTGAGGATAAAATGATTACAAAGTTAATGCAAAGGATGGACGAGAGGATGAATAAAGACCGAAAAAGTGGTGAAAGTGAACCCGAATACAACTTTGCGTTGTCTCTGGTTGAAGATTTAAAATCAATTCATCCAGACTTTAAAATGGATGCCAAAATGGAGATCATGGGAGTTTTGAAAAAATACAAGCATATGTCTAACAGCTATCCTTCAAACTATCCTGGATATTTTACAAGTTCAGAGCCATCGCGAAATAATTCATTACAACCAATTAATTCTTCACCAAGTGTTTATGACGAGAACAGTAATGTTGAAGATGCAATTTATAGTGATTTATTTTCAGAATAGTAATAATTTTCTAAATCCTGGTTAGGTACCTATTTTTATTGTGAAATAATTTAATAGCTACTGTAAAACCACCGTTATGTTGATTATTTATAAGTAAATAATGATTAACCTATTAATAATATTAAAGAAGTATAATTAATTATCTCCTGTGTACTTATTTAATGTTAAAAACATACCTTAAAGTAATTACGAGCCTTTCTTCAGGTGACACTGATAATCTCAAATGTGTGTCTTTATGTCTTATGTCAGTTTGTATCAGATGCAACAACTCATAAAATGTAGGTCTTGACATTCGCACGTAGGAACGAAATTGTTTTGGATTATTTTTTATTCGTTTGCAAAACAACACAAAGTAGTCGCTCTCCTCCATTCTATTAACTGATAATGGATCTTCCCAAATTCGTCGATGCTTTCGTTTTTGTCTCCGGCGTCTTCGAAGTAATAAAGCCAAAAGCAGTGTTTCCTCGTCGGAATCCATTTTGTTACTGAGTGTATTGTACGGCGATAATTTGCTACAAACACGCGACGAAAACGTAACGTATTTGCCACGCGTCCGCGACGTTCTCGCTGCGCAGCCGCGGCGTGTTCGCGACGCATTCGCAGCGCGTCCGCTCCGCCCCGCAGCCGCTTCCGAACCGCTAGTATGATAAGGCCGTTATATTGGAAAGCTCGAGATATAACTGCTGCGGCCGATCCTACTTCAGATCTTTCAAAAGTTGTCGTTCGATTGGGTGGGTTCCATTTGCTTATGTCATTCATTGGTGGAATTGGATACATAATGTCTGGCAGTGGACTTGAAGATATTTTCAAACTAATTTATGCAGATAACTGTGTTCAGCACATAATATCTGGACATGCTTATGGTAGAGCTGTGCGTGCTCACTTGTTGGTGCATTTGTCTATAAGCAAAATAATTATGGACTCAACAATAGAATTTACAGATGAAGAACGCGATTTCCTGGATGATGTTATTAATGATATTGATCGAACCAACATTTTAGAATCGATTAACAATCCTTTATTCAAGGAGATATCGACGAAATTTGAAAAATCTTTGACCATACTAGAGAGTAAAGGACCAACTGCTACATTATGGATACAATACTACAGGCTAGTCACTCTCCTAAAACATTTTATCGAAGCAGAACGATCTGGAAATTGGTCTCTTCATTTGGAAACGATTAGGAAAATGCTTCCAATTTTTCATGCAACTGGACATTTTTTGTATGCTAAGTCAAGTCAACTTTACCTGCAAGATATGATAAGGCTTGATCAAATAATGACACCTGATGAATACCACTCGTTCACCGCTAAGGGCTGTTTTACTATTCGACGAACTGACAAATTTTGGAGTGGAATAATGTCAGACCAAACTATTGAGCAAACTCTCATGAGAATGTTTAAATCTTCTGGAGGATTAACACATGGGCGTGGTATCTCTGAGAGCACGTTGGCATCATGGACTTTGGGAATGATACGTTTACAAGATGTTTGTGAGCAGATTACTGAATACTGTAACATCACTATGGATACTTCAGAACAGCACGTAGATTACAGAGATGCACGTGTCCAACGTGACAATGAAGACCTTGAAAAAATAGATAATTGGCTCTCTTCTCATGACTTTACTATAGATAACACTGAATTGATTTGTATAGCGAACGGAATAGTTGCTTCAGATATCGTCAATTGTCATCGTGCTTTCGAAATAGGAGAAGGGTTAATAACTAACATCATTGGATCTAAATTTCAAGAACTGTCATTCAGTCGCAAATCAAAGGTTCTTCTCTTTAGTGCTATGACAAGCACTATTGAAGTAGAAAAATCTCCTGTTGTCATCAATCCTTTACTTTTATTTCAACGGATGTCTATTTCGAGAGAAACAGTTGGCGATATTAAACAATATCTGGCGTACGAATTAGCACCTTTTCCGTTGGCATTATTCGCTGAAGATGGCATGAGAAAAGGTACTAAGTCGTCTTTGTTTAATGTTTTAACTGGACCAATCCTTAGGAAACATTCACAGAAGTCATTTTGTTATCGATGGTGGTTTTCTATTGCATAAGGTAATTTGGGATCGAAATTCGTCATTAAGCAACATCCTTGAGAAGTATGTCCGGTATGTGCAAGAAAATTATGGGCGATCTGCAACAATTGTATTTGATGGTTACTCCGAAAATCTTGATATAGCAGGAACAAAGTCATGGGAACGTATGCGTCGCACGAAAAAACATCAATGTGTTGAAATTAAGTTTGATAAGAGTACCGTACTAACAACATCTCAAGAAAAATTTCTTAGTAATGAAAAAAACAAATCAAACTTAATAGATTTTCTCAAAACTGCTCTTTCAGAGGCTGATTTTTCTGTCGACCAAGCTGAATCAGATGCAGATTCAATTATCGTATCTGCTGCGCTTACTGCATGCCGATCTCATGATTTTGTTATTATTGTGGCAGAGGACATTGACATTCTAGTATTGCTTACGGCATTAGGTACAACACAGCCTAACATTTATTTTTCAAAACCTTCAAAAGGGCGCACATCTGCTCAGTTATATAGCCCTTCAAGTTTTATGTATGGAGATCTCATAACACAGAATTTGCTGTTTCTTCATGCTTTCTCAGGATGTGATACAACATCAGCAGCCTATAATATGGGGAAATTAAAATTTATAAAAATTATGGAGAAACATCCTGAATTAGCTGGTGGTACCGCGCTATTCCTGAGTGAGAAAGTAGATCCATCTTTGCTCACTCTTGTTGGCGAACGTTTTTTTATAGCTTTATACGGTGGTAATAAAGACGACTCACTAGACGGCTTGCGATACAAACGATTTGCCAAGACAGTGACTAGAAATTCATTCAATTTATCATCGTTGCCTCCGACACAAGATGCTGCTCGTTTTCACAGTCTCCGAGTATATCACCAGGTCCAGTCATGGCTCGGGAGATATCTGAATCCTGAAGATTGGGGCTGGAAAAAGAATGCAAACATTTGGATGCCAATACAAGCTTCCAAGCCTCCAGCACCCCCCGATCTCATGAAATTAATTTTCTGCAGATGCAAAGGGAACTGTGGAAGCATATGTGGCTGCAGAAAAGCAGGCCTGAAATGCTCTACAGTATGCCTCCATTGTTCTGGCGAAACATGCAGCAACATTATGGAAATATCCAAAATAATGGAAGAAAATGAATTTGAAGATGAACTTCCAACTATGACTCCAATTTTAACTCCTGTAATTCCTCAAACTTTCACATTTGACGTTGATTTAGATTCTGAGCCACAGCCTGGACCATCAAAGAAAAGTCGATTAGAGTAGCTAGGTAATAAGTTATTAAAAATATTATGATGTCGAGGATTACCTTATAAACAAGATGTCCGTGGAGTAGGCCTACTGGGGATACCACGTTAAAAAAAACGCGCCTACAGACTCTACCTCATAGGTGGCGGGGAAAAGAGTTAGGAATGAGAAAGTAAAGTTGTACAAATTTTGTAAAAAATTTTGTAAGAATATATTTACAATAAAAAAAATATTAAAAATAAGTTAAACATTTCGTTTCGACCGGATTCTCATGAGCATTGACGAACCTGGTCAACTTTGGAGCGCTATAACAGCGTTTCAAATGAATGAAATTAAAAAAAATTATAGTGAAAAATTTTCCTCAGAAGATAACCTACAAGATTGATCTGACGTAATTTTTTTGTAAAATGTATAAAAAAAAAGTTATAGAGCAAAAAAGAAAATTTTTATAAAAAAATTCTCACTTTTTTGCTTATAACTTTTTTAATTTTCAATTTAGGGCAAAAAGTATTTTATACATTTTTAATTTTATTTTTAAATAATGAAAACTTTTTTACTTGGTCGCTCAATTTCAGATATTTACTTTAAAAAGCAATTTTTTAAAAAGAAGAAATATCTTCAAAACGTCAGTTCTTTGGCATGTCACAACCCCAAAAACACTCAATCAAGCGACTAAGCATTAAATATTACCATTCATTCGAGAGAACTTAATAGTTCATTACAATCTATGATGCACATAATAATATATATCACGTTTCTCATAATATATTAATCTCTATGATCTTTTTAAAAAAAAAAAAACTTTGTATTCACTTTCATTCGTCAGTCCGGTGTGCATTGTTCAAATTTGAAATTTCCGCGAAATAACATGGATGCGTGAGCAAATACCTGTTAAAATTATGATGTTGGTAGTAATGTTAGCTGCGAACCGCGCCATTTATCAGCCGCCATTACAGTGTCAATGTTAGTGTAACGGATATCACGTACTAGTGTGTCGATCCAGTCAAAACTTCAGTACTATGGTGAGTTATTATTTCTTTGTAAACCTGAGCTTTATTTTAATTTTTATATAGTTTACTATGATTTGTTAAAATGTAACTTGTTGATATTCCAAAACACCGAAAGAAACATTAGCTGTAATTATAACCTCAAATTCATAACTTTTTCGTCAGTCCGTTGGCGTCAGTCCTTTGTCTGTATCACGCCAAAAGACTGACGTGTTTCCAGAGTACTGATGGTTTTTTTGCTTTAAATCACTTTTATCTCAACAATTACAGTATGTAAACATTTTTTTTATTTATTTCAGTTGCAAACATCATGGCGCCTACTAAAAAAAACCAGAATTTGACAAGAGAAGATGTATTAAAGAAGAAAAGAGCAGCTGAAGAGGCCCGCTTGGCAAGGATTAAAAGCGACCCCATCAAATTAGCTGAATACAAAGAAAAACAAAGATTGCAATATTTAAAAAAAAAAGGAGAAAGGGCAAAGAAAAAATGTTAAAGAAATGACGCCTCGAGAACAACGATTCACTAGAAAAAATTGGAAAAAATATTCATTAAACTATAGGCAAAAGAAGCAGCAACTATTGAAACAAACCGCTCATAATTTTATGCACCAGAATACTCCTTCAACTACTGACAATGAAACGCAACTAGTAGGTCTTGAAAAACATATTGATAAAGAAGATCGAAAAGCAAAAGAAGCAAAAAAAAGAAGCGAAAGACAGAGAAAGTTCAGAAATAAGCATATAAAAAACATGGAAGCTACAGTTTCAAAACTAAAAACTAAATTAAATACTCAGCGTCAAAAATATAAACGAGTCAAAAAGCAATTGAAGAAAGTTATAAAGTCTGTTGAAAAAACGCCAAAAACTAGAATCGAAGAAATGAGTGAAGATGTTACTAAAAAGAAGGAATTAGTGAAGAAAGCCCTTTTTGGTGAAGTTATTAAAATTCAGTTAGAAGAAAACTACAGTAAAATAAAGAGCCATGAAGAAAAAACAAAGTTTAAAAAAGCTATATCTGGAAAGGTAGTAGATAAGTACAAATTATGGAGAATAAAAAACAAAGCACTAACATACAAAAAAACTGGACATAACCAAACGAAACAAAAAGCAACGAAAGCCAAAATTAAAGTACAAAGTTTGGTTCAGGAATTTTTAGAAGATGATGCTAACAGTCGTCAAGCATCAGGAAAGAAAGAATTTGTGTCTCATAAACAAACAAAAAAACAGAAGAGATATTTAATTGATACTATGAAAAATCTTCATGAGAAGTTTTTGAAAACTGTTCCATTTGCTATCAGTTATTCTCTATTTACCCGATTCCGACCATTTTGGGTGGTATCTCCGAAATTGTCAAACCGCGATACTTGCGCTTGCACAATTCACGAAAACATGGACCTTCAAGTTGCTGCACTGAAAAAGGCAAATGTTCTGACAACAGTGAATAATTATCAAAGTATGTTGAAGATGCTTTGTTGTAACCGATATTCTGAGAGATGTCTAGAGAGAACTTGTGATGAGTGTTGCTCAAAAACTTTAACTTATACAGAATTTGATAATACAAAACCGATCTTATTAAAACAGTGGGTGAGTAAGAAAGAGCCCATAATTGACTTGAAAACTAAAAAAGAACGATTTGTAACAAAATGTAAAAAAGAAACACAGGAAATTTTACCTAAAAATCTCATTATAAAACTTGAAAACGATATGATTAAATTTTTCCAGCACTCTTTTAACATAGTACACCAGTACAATGCCATTAAACAATTGAAAGACTCTTTATCAGAAAATGATGCCATAGTACATATGGATTTCTCAGAAAATTTTTGCACTAAATACAACCAGGAAATCCAGTCCTTTCATTACGGAGGTTCGCGCACCCAAATTTCATTACATACAGTCGTCGTTTACCTAAAAGGCTCTGCGATTTCTCACTGCACTATGTCATCTAACTTGTTTCATAACGCTGGAGCAATTTGGGCCCATCTAAAACCTGTACTGGCATCACTACCATCAAATATTGAAAATATTCACTTTCTCAGCGATGGCCCTGTAACACAGTACAGGAATAAATCAATGTTTTATGTATTGGCCTGTAAACTGCAAGACATGTACCCTAATTTTATGAAGTATACTTGGAACTTTCATGAGGCTGGCCATGGAAAGGGGGCACCCGATGGTATAGGGGCCACTTGTAAGCGAACAGCAGACCAAGTTATTGCTGCAGGAGGTGATATAACTAACTTGATAGAGTTTGCTACTGTTATTCGCGAGAGATGTCCTGGTATAAAAGTCGATGTGATCGAAGGCAGAGAAATTGAACAGATGAACGCCTTTATTAACGACAAAGCCTCTGAAATGGTCGCTTTTAAGGGGACGTTATTAGTGCATCAGGTGTTCGGTTCAGCCTACATTCCGAACAGTTTGACAATGAAGACACTAAGTTGTTTCTGCGAACCTGATGGATGTGATCATTTTAAACTAGGATCTATTCATTATCAGACTGAATTGTCGGGTGAACGTACACGACTACAAACTTCTACTGTATTCACAGACTCTGAAGATGATGCTGTATCCTTATCTACTTGCGCGAGAAACTGCTCTAAATTGCGTAGTCCACCAACACCAGAAGTTAGCGGCTATTCACTGCAACGAAGTCGTTATAACAGTGGTGATTATGTTTTGGTAAAATATGTTACAAGGAAAACAGAATACTATTACGCAGCCATCTGTTCTTCTGTTGATGATGAAGAAGGTGAATTGAGAGTAACTTTTCTTAAAATTTGTGACCAAAATGGTACTCTGTTTAAATTGGATGAAAGAGACGTCTCAGATGTTCCAATGGATCAAATAATAAAAAAACTACCAGTGCCAAACCTCATTACAAAAGGGAATAGAGTGTTTTACCAATTTAAAGAAACGATTGATGTTTTTGAAAAGTAATTTTCTGGTCTTAGACTATTTTGGAGCATTTTTTTTTACTGAGAAAAAGATCTCATTTTACTTTATTATATTTTTATTTCTATTGTTTATTATTTAAAAAAATCAATATTCTTAAGAAAACGTACCTAAAAATAGGATAAGTAGTATGCCTATGACATTATTAAAAATGTCTACGACTGATTTTAAGACTGACGTAGTTCATTCTCACATTATTACACAGTAATTATTATTATTTCAGTTTAATATTAAGACAAAGATAGTCATACTTAAATTTTTATTATTTTTTGATTAATTATAAAATGTATACTGTTAAGTAAAACTAACTAAAAGTCAAATAATTTATTAAAAATGTCAAGACTGTTATGAAAGCTAAGATAGGTTATTTCTCACGATATTACAATATTAATTTTTATTGTTAATTTAATAAGTATTTAATACTTAAATATAATTTAATACTTAACAATAATTACTGTGTCATCATTAGTTTCTAAGAGATTTGTTCGGAGTTTTAATAAATGTCATATATTTCTTATGAATTTGTGTAATTTATCAGTACTGTGTCACCCTCGTCAGTCCTCTGGTGTAATCAAATTTTGAAAAATCGAAATATTTTAGAATCTACTTTAAAAAGTGACTGGCCCGATTTGGAACAATATAGTCATTAGACTACCCATCTTAAATACCCGAATTTATAAAAATTTAACTTAAAACCTGCAGTAAACAAAATCTCCCTAAAAGTTACCCAACTTTTGTATATTCACCCATATACATTATACACATACATACAAAATATACAAGTACACAATTTCAATAGATAGGCATAGGCTGGGCATAATCTATTCTTCATCAAAAGTGGTATGAGCAGACTCCAAGGATACAAGG